>PRKT01000010.1:1442147-1494433 GCA_003671525.1 Saccostrea glomerata | reverse complement strand
ACGCCCCCCCCCCCCCCCCCCCCCCTTTGAAGCACTACAGGTGTGTAACCGCGACCAAGCAGGATGATTGAATGAGAAAAGTGGAGATGTACTTCTGCAACAAAGTAAAGTGCTGTGCAAAAGAAACACCAAAGCAGAAAGAAGATCTAGACTTTAAGTCTCAAATATCATGACAAATGTACAATGTACAAAGTAGAACACAGATAATAAGATTCGTAAAACATGAATTAGGAATTTAAAAATGAGGATAACAAGAGTGAATACTGTATGTAAGACAAAAAAAAATCAAGTTCATTATACTATAAGTAGCTAATTCAGCAATCTAAAGCCATATTATTTACTTTTAGTGATTTGTACCTATTAGATGACTAGCTCAAGGTTTTATTCTCATACATTTTTTTTACTGGGTTAAAGAATTTCAAATACTTATCTTTACCTGCTTTCAGAAACTTCATCAACATTGAGATTTTTAATGTTAAAATTTAATTCATCCATATATTTAGACTTTTCAAACTTAATTTTATATTTTTTTTGTATTATTTCAAGCTTTTAAATATACTTTTTGTCTATTAATTTTGTATTTTAATGGTATTTTTGAATAGCAATTCTTAAAGATGAAAAATACATTAAAAATATATTATTGATACAAAAATAATATACTGATACAAAAATAATACATTTATATTTTTTTTTTCAAGATAAAAAATACAAAAATAATACACTAATACAAAAATAATCTACCTTTTCTGTATTTTTAATTCTTTCCAGATAAAAAATACAAAAATGATATACTGGTACAGAAATAATACAATTGTATTTTTTCTGTATTTTTTATTCTTCTCAGGTAAAAATACAAAAATAATTCACTTTATATTATTTTCATACTTTTTTGACCACTGTATTATTTTTGTACTTTTCTGTAGTTTTAATTCTTCTCAGGTAAAAATACAAAAATAATACACTTTATATTATTTTCATACTTTTTTGACCACTGTATTATTTTTGTACTTTTCTGTAGTTTTAATTCTTCTCAGGTAAAAATACAAAAATAATACACTTTATATTATTTTCATACTTTTTTTACCACTGTATTATTTTCATACTTGGAGAGAAAAATGCAGAAATAATACAGAAGTACAAAAAAAATACAATGTAACCAATCAATTCTATCATTTTTGTATTATTTCTAAAAAATAAAATATATTAAAAATATACTTTTTTGTGACTGGTCTATTATTTTAGACCTAATTTGGAACCAAGATTTTGAGGGTTCCAAATTTGGTCATTAAAAATATACTTTTTTTGTATTATTTTTGTATTATTCTCTTGTATTATTTTTATATTTTTTTTCGATATGGGTTATTGTAACATTTGTAAAAGATTTTGGTTAGTCATTTTTAATTGACAGATTAAAAGAAAAAAGATGTCTCCTTCTATTATAATGTTTTTCTATTCTATGCTTGTTTGAGTCTTTTTCATTTTGATTTGCTTTATCAAAATTTTGTAATTATGATATTTTTCTGTCACAGGTCAATGTGTTCAGGAATTTGAGCAGCGCCCAGCCAACAAGAGCATAATACAAGGCCAGAATGTCATGTTGGAGTGTTCAGTCCGCGATTTGGCGGGGATTCTACAGTGGTCCAAAGGCGGAATCCTGCTCGGTAATTCTTAATTATATATAATAAATCAAACAACCTCACAGTCTAACACTACGATTTTCAAATGACATTTAATATTAAGAAGAGGTTTTAGTGTCCTGCATTTATACTGGTGGTCTCTTGATCTTCAATGTTTTATCAAAGGCAAGAAGGAATTGAGAGACAGCATTTGTCCATATGTATGACAGATATGAGCATTCTTTTCATATTGTCAGGAAGTCCATTCAATTACTGTAATAAAGAGATCGGTATCTTAATTGGTTATCATACTTCTTTAATTAGAACAATATGATGTAGTAGCATGAGCATAAACATGTTGCTATGATAGATATTTACTGTTGGTATTATTAAATTAAGTTTATATCAAGATACCAAAAAAATCTTGTCATATAACAAGGAATACATACTACAACTGAAGTGCCAGGATTGCTACCGGTAGTTTTTTTTCCCTTGTCTATACTTTTGATAAACTTGTTGATGTTAACTACTCCATGGTTTCTGTGGCTGTACACACATTGTTGGTGAATCTCTTAACAGATACATCTTAATGTCCCATCAAATCCACATCTGGGCAGTGTTCACATTCTTTTAACATGCATCATCTCTAAGTTTTTAGCAAAAAACTAGAATCCGAAGATAATGGCCAATCAGATCTTCAAATTGTGATAATAGCCAATCAGCTCTTTGAATTTTTATATGAACTAGAATCAACTTCTCAGAAATTGAAAAACTAATTGTTGTCTGTTTTCATCATACAACTCATGATAAGATATTGTGTTTTGGAAGGTTTGTGGGCATTTCTTACAAAATTATCCCTTTTTTCAAAACCAGAACCTAATTTGGTAACGCATTGTCAGAAATGTTATAAGATGATATTGTTATATTGCATGTTTAGGGATGGTTTTGATGTAAATCTACCTTTTCTAAATAATTTATTGGAAGACATTAGGATGGTTGGCCAATTTAACTTACTCAGTATTGCAAATTTACATATCAGACACTTATCAGCTTGGACTTAATTTAGTACATTTTTAGTGCATATGTATATTTAACCACACTTCAAGAGGGAAAAAATCCCTAGCTCTTGATAGAAAATATCAGCAGAATTGCATTGTTCTGATGTAACACTGGTTTTTGTACTGCAAAAATCCTATCCCTATCAGATTATCTGCCCATGTCTTGGATTGTACATGGTACATGTTAAATTGTCTCTAACAGCAGGCATGTGTTTTAGGAATAGGAGATTTGTCTGCACATTGTCATAACTAATTGTTTGATGTCATGCATTTTTGCCACAAATATGACATCAATGTTGCATACTGTGCAGTGGGGAAGAAAGAGGAAAAATGAGAGGAATTGCAAGAAGGGATGCATCAAGATTCTTTTTTTTCCTGTTGGAAGAATATGGTGTAGTGTAGAACTCTACAAGATGTCTGTTAGTAGAGATGGTGTTAAGATAACCCTAGCTTAGCCATGGTATTCCTTTCATCCTGATCAGTGCATTCAACTCATATTGTCTTGTCTGATCGGTTTTCTCAACTCCACACAAAATCACCATTCTCCTGGATATGATCTTTAATTAAATTATTGAGACACTGGCATTCATAAGAGACTTTCCTCCTAAGATAGGGTCCTCGAGATAATAAAAGTATTGCTGTTTACAAAAAGTGTGTAATTTATTTGTTTAAATGTTTAACATGAGCCTCTTTTCTCCCACAAACAGGATTTTCTTGTTTTTGTATGTGGCCAATGACACCCAAAATAGGATTCCAGATTTATTAAATTAAGATCCTTTGCATATCTGAATGGCAGTCAGTCAAACAGAATTTCTATGCATTTGCATTTGATGCAGAAATAATTTTCTGCATACACTGTTAATTATGAGATATTAGATTTGTATTTGTTTACGAAGACTTGATAAAAACTGTGAAGAAGTGCTGAGACTATAATGAGAGACAGGAACTCCACGATGTAATGTGCTGGCACAGTCTCAGGAATTGTACAGCATCCAGGTTAACCATTCTCACTATGTCACTATTGTCGTAGCATATCAGCATCTCAAATCAGCAGGGGTCTTACTATACACAAACCATAATACAGTAAAAGGTGTATACTAACATGGGTTAGGTCTTAATTTTGCATTAGCTGGTTTCAAAAGGATGGATAAGAGGTATAGTGTATCCCAGAATTATTCATGTAGTTACCAAACATGCATATCTAAGAGCAGTACATGCATAAATTTAGAAAGGTATCTTGTTAATTCATTCAACATGATAAGCAAGAAATCAATATGCTAATATAGGAAATATACAGTCAAACCACATTATATCAAACACAATTGGACCAGAGAAAATCCAAAGATATTTGAGGATTCAAAGGATACCAAGGGTAAAATACTTAGAGAATTAGTGGTTGGAACTTCAAATCTGAGATAAGTGTTCAAGGTAAAGCAGCTTTCAGTCACCACAACCCAACAAACTCAATCCCCTGTACACCCACACACTGACACAGTGTAGATCTCTTGCATTGCTTCAACTGTCATTAAATTATTGGTCATATAGCTGTCTTGCTTTGATAGCTAGCTGTCTTAATTTTAATAAAATTCACAATTTAGGTAGTGTTTTACATGATATTATATCACTTATTCAAAAAAAAAATATTTATAGCTGTTGTTGCATTCCTTATTGGAATGTGGATCCAGCAAACACCACGATACAGAGATAATTTGGCTGTCTGGATGATCTTGCGACTTGACAGAAATCATTATTTTTCATTGTTCCTTTCTTGCCTTTAGAAGTAAATCAGACACAATTACTAGCTACTCAGTCAGGGGCTCGCCATAAATTCTGATTTGACTTCTGGGGAAGTGCAAGGAAAACCATTGTCTGCTGGTTAAGACTTCTGGTCCTCTTCGCCATTTATTGTTACATTTATTGTTAGCTATACAGCGGTGTAAGCATTGTTTGTGGGTGGTTACTTTGAGCTCTTGGTGAGGTCAATGCATCAGGAGAAATGACTTCTCTCCATCCAAGTTTCTGGCAGTACATTGTGTTTTGGCAACTGGTCGGCAAAATTGGCAGCATGCAGACTTGGTCATTGCTAGAAAAGAAATGAATTTATATACCTGAGTGATTTGGGGGTTTTTCCATTGACAATTTTGTTGTTTTGATTGTGCATATAAGGTGTTTGATAAGAAACAAGTATAGATTGTAAATTGCATTTTGCTGTAGTTTACTTACCACAAACATTACATGGGAAATTCACGTGTAACACAATTAGATTGGTGGGTTTACTTACGTCTTTAGACAAGAACTAATGAAGGCAAGATGAAGGATAATTTATTTATTTGAAGAATATGTTTTTTTCTAAATAAATCTGTTCCAGTAGAAATAAATGAAAAGCCCGAAGCTTGACAAGGCTTCAGTCTGAGTAATGAGTTGTCAGAGAAATAGGTTCAGAACACCCCCCATATTTTAATGTACATGGCAATGTTTTGTAGATGTCTTAAAACAGATATAGCAGCCACATTTATTATAGGTACAGTTCTAAATGTAGAGGCAACACACAGTTTTGTTTGCAATTTTTAAGCTATTAGAATGATTTTTGTCAGTATTATAAATAGGTATTTCTTTCCAAGATAGATTTATTTGTGATTTTGAATATAGATAAAACAAGAGATTTGACAGGATATGATGCAAGTAACAAAGTATAAATGTCAAGATTTGGAAAGATTTACATACAGTCATTATTTTGTATAGAAGATGAATGGAATCTTAATATAAAATAAAATTTCACTGACTGAATGATTTTGCATTTCAGCATTTAATTCAGTATTGTTTCTGCATAAAAATTGATGCAATCTTTGGTGAATTCATGCCCAAAGAAAAAATTCATGAATGAATGTAAAACTGTTGCACTTGCATTGATGAAATAAAACAAAATTACTCTTCTTTCTGAACAGGTCTGGATCCCAGCCTACCTGGTTTTTCAAGATACTCCATTGTTAGAAATACTCCTTCACAGTATAACTTGTTGATTGAGAATACTAAACTTGTGGACGATTCCTACTACGAATGTCAAGTAACCCCAGAAGCTAACAATCCAGCACTGAAAGCCAGGGCCTATCTCACAGTGCAAGGTAAATTGTTGAACATTCAAAATAGTACATTTAGTCATTTCATTCAATACTACATTTATCTATGAAGAACTATATTTTATTGTGTATTGTTATAAAAATGAATTTTTCGCTTCCATTAGTTCCACCCGAGCAACCAGAAATTCTTGGATATGCTAATGCAAGTACCATTGCCCTCAGCCCAGATGAAAATCAGCTGACTATGACTTGTGAAGTACGGAGAGGACACCCAGCGGCCACCATAGAATGGTACCGCAATGGTAACTTAGTGACAGAAAACGTCCGCAATTCGGCCGAGCCCGTGTCTGGGGGAAGTAAACTGATGACAGCTAGGAGTATTATAACGATCACCAACATAGCAGACCACCACAACTCTATCTATATGTGTAGGGCCAAGCATGACGCTCTGAATAACAATTGGATGCAGACGTTTGTCAAACTAAATGTATTATGTAAGTCTTTGAAAGTTGTACGTTTACTAAGTCAGTTTTCTTGATTTTAAACTATGAATTAATACTAAAGACTTTAAGTGAATAATTGTCTTAAAATTTACTTCAGCTCCCCCTGGTGCCCCAGAAATTACAGGCTATTCATCTGGTCAGGTGATCCGAGAGGGAGACACCTTGAGGCTGCTCTGTGTGTCAAGGGGAGGTAATCCTCTACCTCAGGTGAAGTGGTACAGGAATAATGTAGAGGTGGACATTTCCCACACCACTGACCCTGCCCAGTCTATGAATGAGTACTTGTTTTCCGTCAGGAGGGAGGACAATGGGGCTGTTTATAGATGTGAGGCCTCCAACACTGCTACCAGTGCTCCTCTGACTTCAGAGGTTACCCTCAATGTCTACTGTAAGTTTATATAGGCATCTTCAAAACTGTGCCTCCAGAAAAAAAGAATCTTACTTGGAAATGATTTATTTTGCTTATTATGGCATATTTTTTGTACACTAAATACCAATATAATCTTGGATTAATAGATAAATCCTCTTTAATATTTTTTAAGGCAAGAGCAGCTTATTTACTCATGAAGTTTCCTTTTTTTCTGATAGTCCCTCCACAGATGGCCACAATAACAGGTGGAGGTTCCCCAGTGAAGGCTGGACAACAAGTGACCTTGACTTGTGAATCATCCCTCAGTAACCCTAAGGCCGTCATTACCTGGTATAGCAGGGGGAAGATCATCACAGCAAACAGTGACCCCACATACACCCCGGGGGATAATGGAGGATTCACCTCAAGGTCCTCTGTCACAGTGACCATGTCAGAACAGGAGAATAATGCCATGTACATCTGTAATGCTGTCAGTGACAACAGGGCACCTGTAGCTACAGCCAATGTCACCCTCAGTGTACTGTGTAAGTATGTCTGTCTGTCTATCTGTCTGTCTGTCTATCTGTCTGTCTGTCAGTGATAATAGGGCACCTGTAGCCACAGCCAATGTCACCCTTAGTGTACTGTGTAAGTATGTCTGTCTGTCTATCTGTCTGTCTGTCTGTCTGTCAGTGATAATAAGGCACCTGTAGCCATAGCCAATGTCACCCTCAGTGTACTGTGTAAGTATGTCTGTCTGTCTATCTGTTTGTCTGTCAGTGACAACAGAGCACCTGTAGCCACAGCCAATGTCACCCTCAGTGTGCTGTGTAAGTATGTCTGTCTGTCTATCTGTCTGTCTGTCAGTGACAATAGGGCACCTGTAGCCACAGCCAATGTCACCCTCAGTGTACTGTGTAAGTATGTCTGTCTGTCTATCTGTCTATCTGTCTGTCTGTCAGTGAAAATAGGGCACCTGTAGCTACAGCCAATGTCATTCTCAGTGTACTGTGTAAGTATGTCTGTCTGTCTATCTGTCTGTCTGTCAGTGATAATAGGGCACCTATAGCCATAGCCAATGTCACCCTCAGTGTACTGTGTAAGTATGTCCTGTCTGTCTATCTGTCTGTCTGTCAGTGATAATAGGGCACCTGTAGCCACAGCCAATGTCATTCTCAGTGTACTGTGTAAGTATGTCTGTCTGTCTGTCAGTGATAATAGGGCACCTGTAGCCATAGCCAATGTCACCCTTAGTGTTTTGTGTAAGTCAGTCTGTCTGTCTATCTGTCTGTCTGTCAGTGATAATAGGGCACCTGTAGCCATAGCAAATGTCACCCTCAGTGTACTGTGTAAGTATGTCTGTCTGTCAGTGATAATAGGGCACCTGTAGCCACAACCAATTTCGACATTAATATTTCTGTCTGTCTGTATGTCAGTGATGATAGGGCACCCAGCTTATGTCACCCTCAGCATTCTGTATAAGTATGTTTGTCAGTGTTAATAGGGCTTCCTATAGCCAAAGCCAGTGTCACCTTCAGTGTATAATGTGAGTATGTCTGTTTGTCGTAGACAATACAGCACTTGTAGCCACTACTTGTGTCCTCCCTAGTTTACTCTGTAAGTATGTCTGTCTGTGATAACAGGGCATGTTTACATCAGTGAAGTTCACATGATAGAATATCAACTGAATATAACATATTATTGACAATCTGTGTATTGAAAGTTTTAGAAAAAAGGTTTACAAAACTTAAAACCTTGCAGGAATCGACTCCTGATTGATTATATAGGAATACTTGAAAACAAGGTGGGCTTTATTTTCATAAGATTGATTTAATCCGACACCTGAGGTATTGGGTCAGTATCATGGTTTCATTGATTCACCTAGTTACAAAACAATGGATGATATTAAATTCCTGTAAGATTAATGAGGGTATCGCTCAGGAGCACATAAGCTTAGATTTCGGTTCGGAAGGCTTTCACTGAAGTGGCTTGATAAAATATTTAATTCCTCTAGAGATTTCAGGAAAGATTTGCACAAGAATTATAGAGCAATCCCTATTTTCACGTTTTAAATCCTTTTATATTAGTTTTTAGTTTTTGAATAATTTACTAAAAACAAATTGATGGGAGTAACTCCCAAAGATGCAATATTTTTCAAATTTTTATTTCAGTAGAATATCTCTTTGTATTGTTCTTTTTACTCCAAGTTAATTAAAACATTTCAGTCAGAGATGTCATCCTAGTCATAAAGATTATCTTTGCTGTTCTTTGGTTATTTTCTAGATAGAATTTCTTTTTATTTGTGTCATGACATATGTAAAGTTTATATAAAATACATAAGTGTCTACATGAAATATAAATCTCTCCCTACAATTGATGATGGTACTCTTGACTTACAGACCCCCCAGGTGCTCCTACCATAGAGGGTTACAGTGAGAGTGACCACGTGGTGGCCGACAGGGCAGCCAGAATGACCTGTAAATCTGTGGGAGGAAACCCCACCGCCACACTCAAGTGGTTCAAAGGTAAGGGGGGTGTTAGCTGAAAAAAGTAACGGTCTGATATAAACATGTGAATCTAGATCCTCCTAGTAATAGATATTTTCATTTTCCACAACATAAATTACTTGTTTCCACATCCCTGAAAGCTTTATTGAGGGAAAGGAAATGTATGTTCTATAAAACAGAAATGATACCACTGTCTAAAAGTAATATATAAAAGAAAGGTGGGTGGGGATTAGAAAAATATTGTACTTGTAAAGAATGAAGTGTTATCTCTATTGTGTAGGAGTTTATATGAGAGTGAAATTTTGATTTATCTTTTCTTGAGCACCTTATCATGCAGTATTGGAATTGTGCAAATATACATTTGGCTTCAGCCTATAAGAAAAAGATATCAAATGTCTCATATATTTGTGGCTTAATAAAGAACCAAATGTCAAAATAAACACAAACAGATATTTTCCCAATGCACAGTATAGTCAAGCTTCTGGATTCCAATACTTCTAAACTAAATTTTTGGAACAAAATTTATAATTACTTATTATAAAAGGTATGTTTCAGTAATTCAGTTGATTCATTAATCCAGATAACATGGCTCATCTTTACATGATATTGTCTATATGTTTGTAGGTAACCAGCCCCTTGTGTCTGTGTCCAGTACCAGTGGTAACATGGTGACTTCAGAGTTGTCCTTCCTACCCACTCCTGGAGACAACAACGCCATCTACAAATGTGAGGCCTCTAACTCAGCCACTAGTTCTGCCCTGACAGCTCTAGTCAAACTCACTGTCTACTGTAAGTATGACACTCAAACTTATCTTTAGTTAAACAAGAAATGATACGCATGTGAAAATCAGAAAAAAGATGCATTTTCAGTGTTACAGCATTGCCAGACTCCGTTATTTTGTAAATCCTGTATGTCTACTATTACATCAAATAAATACATTGCTGAATTGCTGGAACATGTTGTTTCTTCCTCAGTTGCTCCTAGAGGAGTGAATGTCTCTATGTCCCCCTCCCAGCCTGTGTCAGGACAACCCCTGCGTCTGTCTTGTGTGTCTGAATCCAGTAACCCGCCAGCTACCATTGTATGGATCAAGAACCATGATCAAAGGTATGGATATAGTAGATTTTATATTTAAATTAATGCTATCAGTTTTCAAAGATTCTGAAAGAGTGTTTAAACATATTGCATGCATAAAATAAGTTTCATCTTCATAATGCTAATTTTTCCATGCAACCATGTTTTCCTAAAAGAGGGAGATTTTTAAATTCACCATCTCCCATATATTTGTACGATTTTACAATCTTGGCAGCTGATGTAAAGAAAAAAGTATTGCCAAAATTGAAACATGTCAAGTGCATTAAAAATGACTTTAATCTTTTACTTGAATTGTAGTAGGGAGTTGCGAGGAGTCACAGAAGGGACAGTGCCAGCAACGAATGGTGGTTCCAGCACCACAAATTATCTGGACATCATGCCCTCAGCCAATGATCACAATGCCACCTACTACTGTAAGGCCAAAAATGAGTACATCAACAAATCTGTCAGTGACGGTCTACGCATCAGTATTCAGTGTAGGTGTCATAGAAAACTCTGTGAAATTGGATTGAACAATGAAAGATTCTGCTGTTATTTTTTTTAAGTTCTGTGTTACACATATGTATACTTTTCTTATTTCCTAACTGCAGTTGGTCCAGTTTTCCAGCCCTCCGTCTCTCTGATTGAAATGATTGAGGGGGAATCCAAGACAGTTGATATGAAGGCTGTGGCTAACCCCACCTCCATCACCTACACTCTGTATAAAGGTGGACAGCAATCCAGCAGCTTCACCCCAAATGATGGTAAACTGAAGATCACTAATGTTCAGAGGGGACAAGCCGGGAACTACTCCCTGAAGGCTAGCAACTCCATAGGCAGTGCCTACCACTACTTCCAGGTCAAGGTCAAATGTAAGTTATATTGTACCAATACTTCCTGGTCAAGGTCAAATATAAGTTACATGATATTGATCACCTTTTCATGCATATATCTACAATACCTCATAATACAAGAAATTTGATCTAAATGGGACATTTTAGCCTAAGAGAGATAACTCTTATTTGATACATTTTCTTTCAGTCCCAGCAGAGATTATCAGATTTCAGGAGACAGTGTATGCCAATGAGAGAGATTCCGCCTCCATTATCTGTGGTGTCAACGGGAACCCATCTGTGGAGGACATGGCTGTGTGGTCCAGACCAGGGTTTGACATGTCTAAAACCAAACAGGTGTACAGAAATGGAGAGAGCCAGATCGTGATTACAGATCTAGAGAGGAGTGATTCTGGGAAATTCACATGTACAGCTGATAACCAAGTAGCACAGCCCCAGACCAAAAAAGCCAACTTGGTGGTCAAGTGTAAGTGAATGTGAAAAGACTGGTATATCATAGTAAAGTTAAAGAATAAGCTTTTAAGTTAACGAGGCTAGGGGGTGGCAGCCATTTTTAGACTATTTCAATCTCCTTTAAAAGGAGAGCTCCATATAAAGATATACAAAATGATGAAATTCAAAAACTAAAATATATGAATTTTTTTTTTGTCAAATGATAGTTGACAGCTAAAGATACCATGTGTAAAAAAATAATTTAAATCTGGTGGTTAATTTGGGATTAATTTGTTGACCCTCCAGCCTCCTTAAAAGGCACTTTGGTAAGCTGTATAGAATTACAATTTAAAATGTCATTAATATTTGATTACTTGAGCATTTTCTCAACTTTCTGTAATTTCAATTTTTCAGATTTTGCTGGCATTGACAAGTCTCGACAGTATGCTAAGGCAGGAGGAAAACATGGAGATACTGTGACCCTCATCTGTAAGGCAGAGGGCACCCCAGAAATGCAGTTTACCTGGCTAAAGGTAGGGCAATAACTGAGAATTTTTAAAATGGGTCAATTAACAGTGCAGTATAATGAGGTTGAACATAATGTGTCATTCACAAATTTTCCATTGAATAGGAGGACACAGAGTTGCAGAGCAACAGTAAATATGCAATAAGTTCCACATCTCCAGCTGATATCTTTGACACCAAGTTTAAAAGTGAACTTACAGTAAGGAGTATAGCCAAGGCTGATTACGGAACCTACACATGTAAAGCTAGGAATGACAGGGGCGAGGACCAGTTTAATATCAGACTCAATGGCACCAGTAAGTGTACCAAAAAATCTCCTTATCACATTTACATTAAAATGGTTATTACCGTATCTCTGCTGCATTAGTTCAGTAAATGCCTATATAGATCACCTTCTCAAGATAGCATCTCTTTTTATGACTTAATATTCAATAATCATTTGGTCTTTTTTAGGCAAACCTGATCCCCCCTATGATTTGACCTTTGTGAACTCGACCAAGGACAGTATTACTTTCTCCTGGAAGCCCGGTTTTAATGGAGGACTGGACCAGGAGTTCCGTATCCAGTATCAGAGGAAAGGGTCAAAGTCAGTGACCACAAAGAGTATAGACGTGGACAAAAGTGTCGACAAAATTGTCATGACGATTAAAGGTAAGGAAATTAAAATATTTAAGTCATCCAAGTCAATTTTTAAAAAAAGGTATCTGCTACTTTCTGTTTTTGATAGTTGTAGATCTCTGCATCCTCCATATCTAGCTTTTTACAAAGCTACAGAAACTATTAACCTATTAGGTATACGTTTACTTTTAAATTCTTTAGACACGAGATAAGTTCGAAATAGATTGTATGTTAACCCATAATACTGAGGTGACTCTGAAGGCTCTTGTGTATTTGTATGAATTCATCAGATTAAAGTTAACCATAATATAATTTTCTTCTGAAGGATTGGAGCTTGGACATGAGTATAAGATAGACGTGCTGGCTATCAATGAGTTAGGAGAGATGTGGGATGAACAGCTGTTCACCGCCAAAACAGCAGGTGAGTAATGCAAAGTAGTCATCACTCAAAATTTGATTCTGTATTGGTTTGAGAGAGGATGGGGATGTATATAAGCAGTGCATGCAGAAGACATTAGTGTTGTTGAGTGAGTCTTTAATTAAGATTTTGAAGTAATTTTAAATGCTCCTATGTTTATCTTTGACAGCTACTGGAGCTAGCCCAGATTCCTCCGCCACCCCAGCCACCAGACAGAGTGGGGACGACACCCCTGTCATGATTATCCTGGTGGTCTGTATCGTCGGAATCTGTCTCCTCGCTCTCAACATCGCTCTCATCTTCTTCTTTGTCAGGAGGAGGAGGAAGAGAATGGGTGGGTTTATTTCCAGCATCTTCATTCGGCTTTTTGATTTATGTAAATTTTTTATTGAAATTGTAAAATTTAGTATTTAACATGCAAAAATGCTAGTTTACTCTCAAACTTCATTTTAAAAGTATGACTTTAATCTGGGCAATTATGCATGAAAGCTAACAAAAATCTGTCACATTGTAAATCTTCAGGTCTCTGAGCAGGTGCAATGCAAACAAGTTTTGATTGTTGGGTGTAAGAAGGGGAATGAATACATGTACATCTGACAGAGTTTATGTTGTGAAATGATTATGGTGAAATAAGGTGATTAGATCTGAATGTAGGAAGGATGATAAACCATGTTATCTACTTGAATATAGGTCACGGTGGCACCAGTAACCACACCAATGCCTTAGAACTGTATGCCCCAGGTAAAGAAAATACCTACCCAATGTACCCAAAGACACCCTCGGATGAGTACCACAGTTATGGAACCTACGAGAAAAACATGGACGATCTCTCTGATGACTTCAGGAATTATGAGGTAAGTGTCTCCCTTCATCGGTGACCCAGAATTTTGGAAGTTGTGAGCATTCCTGCGACAGGCTTGCTGCATGGTTTGATAGAAGTTCATTGCATGTTCATTTCATAGGTTCATAAGAAATAATGATCAAGTGGTCAGAGCTGTTTGAACCACCTCTGACTTGGAGTGAACAGTTTGTGCATTTTTTTTACAGAGTTGAATTATTTTAGATTAAGAATCTCTACATTGGTGAAGGAGAAAGAGAACTTTGTTTAGTTGAGCATAGTTGATGAAATGCTTATAGATTTAGATCAAAGCTTTAAGAGATAAATTTTAATTAAGAGTGATTGTAATATAAATGTTTTAGATAAACCTCAAAAATAATTTCTTGATATTTGTTACTAGCATGAACTAAAAAGAAAGTTACAGTCATGAAGTGAACATAATTCCTAATGCATCAATTATTGTTTGGCATTTTGATTCAGCTTGGATTTTGTATACATTGATGATATTTCCTAATGTTGTTTGGAGTTTATATTGCAGAATATTACACCGACATGTACCGTATTCTACCGCACATTTGCTAACTTAACCCTCTTATGCCCAGTTTGATATCTCTTTAACATAGAAGCTAGCCTTCTTCAAGCATGCACCATTTACTAAATTTTCTATCATAAATATACTGTAAAAAATATCATATATTATTCAAATATATTGATATTTTTTTTGCATCAGCTTGTTTTAATCACAGTGCCCTATTTACTCGCATGCATTCAAAATTAAAATCATTACTCGGCATTAATGATGTCCCTTGTATATTTGAAGCACCGAGGCTCCCATTAGGTAGAATACGGTATGTAGTCTGTGTGGGAACTGGCTGTGATTATCCTTGCATGCTTTGTTTGAGTTTTCTGTTGCATTTGTTTGGTTCCGTTTTAGCCTAGTGACCAAAAAAGCACAAGTACCCATAGCTCCAATATACAATGTACCTGTTATACGGTGAAGTTGAGTTCCCGGGTTAATAGGGGGAGCTGCTGTCTGCCTCCAGAATCTTCGGGGTCTTCAGGGGTAAGTGTGCCTCCTCCCCACCTCACTGAAATTCCTAGCTATAACTCCCCCACCACCCCTTCTCTTAGCCTATTTTATTACCTATAAATTTTCTGTGTAATCTACTCTACAAAATAACTAGAAAATAAGGAAGTTTTAAAGGTTGTATGTCAGTTAGACAATGTAAGTAATTTTATATTTTGAAGTATATTATGAAATTGTATCTGGAATTTAATTTCAACTGTTACATACATTTACATTATATAAACATAGTGCCATATTTCATTATCATCTGTCATGCTAAATTTGCTGTATGCTTTGCATGTCTTGGGGCAGCGTGTTAGTGCTCGGGGGTTTAATGGCATGAATTACTAAAAATTCTGTGTGTGGTAGAATCTGGTCTGTAATTAAAATGGTTTTTGAAAAATGTATTATTGAAATTAACATTTGAACTTAATTATTTCATGAATTTTCATTTTCTTACGCTGTTAAGGCAATTTCTTTACCCGAGGTTTGTGTTTTAAGATTTTGCAGTAAATTCTGGTATTTAATTGTTTTCTTGCAAAAATAATTGCACATGTTTGCACTAAAAAGCTACATTAACTCATTTTAGTGCACCTTTTAATGTACATAAAAATATGCTTTTTATCTGTTTTTAGGGTGCTTTTTTTGCCTTCATATTCTGAAATATTTTGATGTCTGCACTACAGTAATAAAATGCAGCTTATCTTATGGATACATGCAACAATTCTCTCAAACAATTTATATTCAGAATTATTTGTTATCCATGACATTTTTTTGTTTGGACAGGATGAAGATGTCAAGCGAGTGTTCTTACCTCCCCCTGCCTACAGTAATCATCCATACTCACCAAACAAACTCGACTCACCCCCACTCAGCACTCATAAAGCCTACCTGTCAGACTCACGCTCATATATAGACGACGATAGGGACGGAAGCTGGCAGTATGAAGGTAGGATTGGGGGACGTCTTTGATTTAATGATCCTAATATAAGTTAATATTTTTCCATATATCTCTCTACAACATTTCATTGCTGGAATTATTCTGTGTTTTGTAGATCCATATAAAATGAAAGGAAGAAAGGGAACATTTGATCCTCAGTATGATATGGGTTCTCAGACTGTCATCGATGATGACAGGTATTATGATGAAACAAGACCAAAGGTAAACAGATTATATGTTACATAAACATAACCCTATAGATTCATAAGAAATACTTTTGATAATTGTTAGAGATTCGAACACAGATCAGCAAAGAAGAATTTATATTTATTATATGTTTTATAGCAGAGTATAACAGACCTGTCAGAACGCTCCAGTCGCCCGCCTAGTCGTAGCGTCAATTACAGGACCACGCCCCCTCCACCCCCAGTCCGCTCATCCAGTAAGGGGGCAGCCATTAATTATGTTAATCACACAGCACCACCACTGCCAGACAGAAATTACGACGCTGACGAAATTCAGCAGAATTATAATCCACGTTACACACCTTCTCCAGGTATTAATTAACAGTCCACCTTGCTGGTTCATTATATCTCACTTATATGTATCTTTTACATGCTGATTTTATAAACAATTGAAGTAGGTCTTAATGGTCACAATTTTATATCAAGAATATACAGATTAAATTTGTTTTATTCTACATGTATGACACACAAAATAATTGTTTGGATTTTTTTTGTTGTTCAGAATTGTTTCTGAGATCATTTGAATTTATTTTATCTAGGTTCCATTGCATCATTTTCAAATAACCCCAATGTGATTACAAATCCAAATTATGATGGACCTTCTATGCGTGCATCACGGACAAATGTAGTGCCTGATGACATGCGAGGACATCTCGTGTGATAATAAAACTTCATCCAGAATTCCAGTATTATGTGATAGTATGATAGACTGATTATAATGCAGCTATGTGCTAGTGTTCCTACAAAGAAAAAATGATGACAATAAAGAATGAAGATGGAGCAATCCCATTATCAAGGGAACTCAAGTCAACTGAGAACTTTCAGAAAGGTGCCAAGGCCCTGTAGTAATGTGAAGAAGTCTCAGAATTGCCTTGAGAAGTTTTTCCTTTTTTTAGTAAGATGTTTAATTTGTGCAATAAGAAGAGAAGTAATGTATCCAATTTGTACTGATGGAGAAGAACATTCCCGAGTAGTGTATAAGCCATTTTCTGTGAGATTTCATGCTATCTGTTGTTTGAGAGGAGCTTGTGCATTATTTCTGAACTGCTTTGAGATTTTGTGTGTGAAAGAAAAAGTCATTTTGTGTACCTGTTATGCATATACATTTTAATTCATATGACTGTGAAATTAGATTTCTTCATGTGCATAGAAAGATGCATATCGATTTATTATCATGTAAAAGTCGTACCTATTTTTTAATGGTTGTGAGATAACTGCCAAAAGTGAGTAGAATGGGGGTTTATTTGAATACATGAATGAGGTATTGATAGTGCCAGTTTTCAGGATAAATGAAAGGATATGTTTGTCTTGCCAAAGAAATATTTTTTTTTCATATATATACTGCTTTATTATGTTTGAAAGTAAGAAATGTTTGGAATTTTACAGCATGTGTAGATTTAAAAAAAAATGATTAAGCTGGTACTTGTACTATTTAGGTGTTCAACACCACACAACGAAAAATTTATTGTCACAGAATTTTTTTTAGAAGATTGTTGATTTTTGATGGCGAGAAAATACTCATTTTATCTGATTATGAGTTCCTAGTGCTGACCATTTTTAGTTGCAGTTTTCTTTTACAATGCATTTGTTTTTTTTCTGTTTGTTAAGAACTTTTATACCCACCATTTAAGTTAGTTTGAAAATCAATAATTTTAAAAATCACTTTCTTTTTTCCTACTGTCTGTGCCCCTCAAGGTCATATAGTGTATTTGCAAATTTATGAAAAATAGATATCTGCAGGCATGTTTACGAAAGTTTCCTAAGATTGTTCATAAGAAAATTCCTAAGATATATCTTAAGAAAATTTTAGGATCATCGTAAGATTATCTTAAGGTGTTTTTCAAAGCTATCTTATGAATATCTTAAGCTAAGACGTCTTAAATCATTATGACAGAGAAAAAACTCCATCTCTCTCTCTCTCTCTCTCTCTCATAGGTTAAGATTAATTGATTGTACATATATATTATTTAACCTTCCTCACGAGAATTTTTACTCATATATCTGGAGACACCATCACTTGCCGGTGGAGAGCTACAAATTTTGTCCTATTCTCGACGCTTGGGGGCCATTGAGCAATGAGAGATCTTTTTCGTGCCACCACCAACTGCGACACGCGGCCATTGTTCATACGATCTCATCCGAAGGACCGCTCTCCATGTCCCACAGTGGGATTCGAACACATCTGAGACGTAAGGATCAACTCCTTACTCTGCGACTCTCTCATGTTAAGTGAGATTAAATTTTATTTTGTTAACAGGTTATATCTTACTGTGTATATCTTACTGTGTATGTTGTGCATCTGCGTGAGGTATGAATGTCGAATTCTACCCATGGGTATTCTTGGAAAGTAGATGCAAACAAGCACGTAATTTAACATGGGGGAAGGGAGGTCCAAACATACTATTTACATTGTACAATTAAACATGTTCATTTTCGCCCCTTCCCCCTTTTTGTGTTGCATAGTAAAATAAGGGTTATTTAGTAGTGTAAGAGTAACATTTGGCACTGTAAAAAGTTGGAACCTAGCCCCCCTCCTCCCTAACACGAAATAAGATTTTCGCACAGGCACCTGACGTTATTTATTTTTCTTTTAATAAAAAAGAATATACCCCTACTAAAAATAAATTATTATTAGGTAGGGGTTTTTTTTATTTACAGAAAAATAAAGCAACGACAGGTGCCTGTGGATTTTCGAGCTACAAAAGTTAGATTCTTTCTATGTTATTTAGATTCTTTTTCTACCCCCCCCCCCCTCTTTCAAAATCGATGCTACGTCCGTGTCATGTGTAAATGTACATTTATAATTGTGTGATAATTCAACATCTGTAGAAACCACCAGATATATACACAATACAAAAAATCCATGATTTTTTAGATGGCGTTGAGTCTTCAAAGGGGGGTGTCTAGAAATAAATACCTCTTTAAATGAAATAGTGCGCAATATCATTAAACAGTCAAACTGAATTACATTTTTTTTATAAACACATTAACAAAAATCAATAGTCTTATCAAACATTTTATTTAACGAAATCTATATATTACAATGGTATATAATTTTTACAGCTGTCGTTAACTGTCCCGAAATACTAGTAATATCTTTATATATCTCATATCTTTAAATTCTCAATCACGTCTGATACGACGATTTCGTCGAGCCAGCAACAACATCATCATGGACAGCTATTTCTACTTAAGATAGACTTAAGAAATGTCTAAAGCTGTCGTAACTTTAAGATCATTCATAAGTTGAGAACTTTCATAAGTTACGATAATTTCGAAAACCCCACTTAGTCTTAATAAATGTCGTAAGTACCGTATTTCAGGGAATACAATACGCACTTTTTTCCTAAAATAAATTAGTGTGAGAAAGGGATGCGTATTTTACATCACAATGGGATTTTGACAAGTTTTTCTTTCAGGTGAAACACGACTATCATACGTACATACCGTAGTATTACAGAGAGACATAATGCAATTTCTTTTGTTTATTGCCATATTTTAAACTTCGGAAAGTTATTGTTGGAAGGTATGCTTCTTAAAAATGTCACTTTCACAATCTTTTGATACCAAAATAATATGAAAAAGTAAGTTAAAAGTAATTTGAGCTGCCTGTTGATTGTCTCCGAGGAGGCCGCCATTACCGATGTTATTTTTAGACGTTAACTCATGCTTATGTCACGTGTTTCCGTAATGATAGTGCACATGCACCTTATCTGTCAGACAAAGTAATAAATCATTTTTTAATGAAATACAATAAAATAAATATTAATTTTAGGTTTAAAATAACTAATTGATAATCTTCAACAATATTTAACACCCCTCCATACGTCCCAATGAAAGGAAGCCAATGTTGTGACACACGTGCGCTTGTCAAATGATAATTACCTATCAACACCCCTCAAGGCAATTAATTGTCTACCGACTCCAAAGCAATGTTTTTACAGTTACAGCACTGATTATTTACTGCCATGTTAATTGCTTTGATTATTTTCTTTGTTAAAAAGGGGGTAGGTTTATGACCTTTCGTATGTGTGAGCTTGTGTTGATTACTGCACTTTAAACAATTAAACACTTGTTAAATGTAATTTTACCTTATCTTATACTTATCGGCCTCTTGTTTAAATAATTGAGAGTTGACAAATGAAATATAAATTATGCTAAAACTTTTAATAAAAGTGGTATCATTTAGAAAATAAGATATCCGCGAAGATTTAGAAGAGGAAAATCGTAATCTTCTTAATGAAATAAATACTTTGATGTTTCAATTTCGTTTCCTGTTAAAATATTGTAAGATAATTTTCAGCATGATTATCTAGAACCAAAATTAAATATGACAACTGATAAAACTTTCGACAATATCTCTTGCTTTGTTGAAATAAAATTTTTCATCTAAAAATATGGCGACGCATTATTTCAAAATCACCGTAACTATTTTTTAAAAAAATCTGTTAATACTTTTACGAATATTATCTTGTACTTTGTTGAAATAAATGAATAAATAATTTTCTCCAGATTGCCGCGATATGGAATGTCAGGATTAAGAGAAGTTATAAAGTGTGTATTTTAAAAAAAAAAAGTGTGTTCAGTAAATTTTTGACACTTAATCCTCGCGCCGATTTTCGTAACAAATTACGGCGATTTTCAAAGTTCAGAACATCCCTTGGTAAATTTTTCTGTTGCGTATAATACATCCGAACTGCGTTTTTTTCCCCAGTTTCAGACTCAAAAAGGCGGGTGCGTATTTTACATCAATGCGTATTATACTCTGCCAAATACGGTATATCTTAAGACGTTTCTTAGTCCTAAGATAGCTTCGTAAACATGCCTGCTGGTCATGTCTTGATCACAAAGAGACCTGATTCTTTCATTTTTTTGTGTCATTTGGAGCAAGTTTAATCTTGGGGATGGAGAAATTTAAACAAAAAATGTTCTGGCCCTGCTTGAAAGGAAATATTCTTTTGTCTTTAACTATTGGAAAACAATAAATCGCAAATTACCAAGGGTTATACTGCTAAGTTTTAAGACATTATTTTACTCCCTTTTCCTGCCATAAAGGTAATAAATTAATTTTGATGCAGCATTCATGTAATGATTGTTAATGAGCAGTTATTACTCTTGTATTCAGCCTGTATAGTGAAAAAAGTTCAAAATAATAATTTCTATGTATTTTGAGGAAATACATGCGTTGGTCTGACAAGGACATATTTTTTAATAATGATGATGATGTAATTTCAAAATAACATATATGGACAGAAATGTGTCACACAATCATAAATATTCATAGATTTATGATTTGAATGAACAGTGAATAAAAGTTAAATTTATATATGTACCTGCTGTATTTTTTCATCTGCATGGTAATATACATGTATAAAAATTGTAAATTGATCTGTTCCCAAGGGGCCTGAGCACTCAAATCTGATTAATTGCACATTGAAAATGTATTTTAGTTTCTAAGGCAATATTGCAACCCTTGTTACTTTCTTACAAGATCGTTTGGCAAGAATGATGCTATTGAGCCCTGAACAAGAATTGTGATATTCTTGCCACCTCTAAAAAAAATGGAAGGGGGGGGTCCATACCGTAATTTGGACCTTTGATAGTGTACACTCTTCGTCTTAATCTGTTTTTTTTCCTTGAACACACTTCCTCCCAAGGGCCATTTAAACATGATTTGTATGGCTTTACCAGTAAATAAGCCTTTTTATGGCTGATTATTGGCTACTCTCAAAAGTTGAATGTATCAATATTTTGGTAATGTGTTAACATTTCATACTGCTCCACACAAATAAATCTCCGAGTGGGATTAGACAGTCAATTTGATCAGGGTCTTGCCGCCACTCAGTGATAAGGTCCAATACCATTTACTCAAGGTAAATAAAATCTACCTGATCCGTGACAGAGGATGACCCCTGGGCAAATAAAATTACCAGTAATGAACCATTTTCAATCTTCTAGGATTTCCTATGACTTTTATTATCCGCCACAGCAGGTCACAACACCGAGTGTTAGCAATGAAGACCCCAACACTACCACCCATAGCAGCCCATTGATCAAATCACCCTCTAATTAAGACATGCAGATCATCACATTTTCATGTCCAACAGAAAATTTGTTGAACATTTCAAGGTAATAAAGCCCTGCCAAAGAAGGACCGAAATGGTTAGATCAATGACAAGACAATAGAAATTTTATCTCTAAAAAAATCCATCAAGCCTTTATGCTTGGCACTACAGATCTCTCTCAATTCATTTGGTGAAACTCCCTGCATCATAAAATGACAATAAAGGTGCAATAACCACCTCAAGTGATTCTGCCTGAACATTACTGTGAAAACTTTATGGACGTATTGTACTTGCAAGATACTTTAAGATTTGCAAGACACTAAAAAACTGATGACATCAATTGCTACACATATGAAAATTTTTCGCCTCATTCTCATCAAAATGTACCAATATGCAATCATACCTTCCAAAGAAAAGTGCTAAAGACACATATATTCTTTCTACTTTCAAGAGAAAAAAAGTAAATTAAAGCATTCCACAAACCAGCATAATTGCCATCAGAAGGTCTTTGAATGGTGCACATTATTCTTAAAGCGAGAGCCAAAAAAGAAATCCAGACAAAGCGCAAACAAATTGATTTCCATCCTGGCTATTCCTGATTGAACAAGGGTTACATTGAGGCAGACAGAAGGTGAACAAAGTTATAGATTAGCATTTTCAGATCAAAAAAGATTTTTAAAAAGGCTACGTTAGGCATCAATACTTGTCATCGTAATGCATTTTAGATCCATATGATTGTTTCGTTAGAATAATACTGCTCGCAGAGGAGATCAATTCTGTAGCCTCCATATGAGGACCATATGTCTATATATGGTTTTAAAATCCAAATTTCAATTTCATGCATCTCAAAATTTCATTGAGATACTGTATAATGGGAAATTTTCTCCTGTTTTATTTTCGCCTTTCGTCCAACCCTCATTTGGAAGAATTTTAAAATGGGGCAAATTCTAAGAATACTATCTAACTAGTGCATGGGTAAAATGTTCTTCGGGTTTTGTGAACTGTTGTTTTTTAACCCCACATTTGGTCTCTATGGGGGAATAAAAATTCCAAAACCTTATTGCTCATCTTCGTAACATCCCTATGAAATCGTTTGGCAAAAATGAGTTGGTTACTTTGTAAAATTTATGACGATTTTTGTAAAACAACAAATAATTTTCGATCTCTATTAAAACCCCGACTTAAAATATTTTTTTTAATTGCACATCCATAGGGCACCACAAATCATCTTGCTGAAGGATAACGTTACTGTCTAAAAATGTCCCAGGAGCATTTTTGTGTGCTTGAGAATTTTTCGCTCATTTTGAGACCAGTGGAAAAATTCGTTTTTGTCTCCTATTTGGCTCCAAGAAAACAAATCGAAATTCTTTAACTTAATGCAATCTACATGATATACTAGTATATAATCTTCCAAAAAAAATGATTTGGCTCCTGCGTAAAATTTGGGATTAACATTTTATGGAAAATGTTATTTTAGGACGCAGTCTTGTCCCCAGTACAAAATTGAAATCGAAAAATGATTCAAGAACTGTGTAAAATGTAATAGTTTTGGCAACCATGTTTTTGTGAGGAAAACGGTTTTTCGATTCACGTTTGGCCACCATGATCAAATAAAAAGAAATCTGAAAACTTTTCCACGCTTTTTAATGGCACAACTTATCATATTCCAAAACTGGGATGCATTTGGTAATACTTAACATGAAAGAGGAATTTGTGGAAGAAAAGATTAACAAACTGAAGGATAAATAAGGAAAACAGCAGTATTACCGTACGTAAAGATGATTGAATGCACAAATGTGAATAAAAAATTCCGAAGCCTCATTCACATTTATAGAACACAATAACCATGCAAAATTCGTAATGACTAGTGCTTATAAATGTATAAGGGTTTTTGGGAACCATGAAAAACGTTTCATTTTTTACCCTTATGTGCCCCCAAGGGTGAAAGTCAAACTTCCAAACATTATTGCATATCGACAAAACATCCTCACCCATCTGGCAAACAATGAGTTGGCTATGGATCTTACATGGATAGTACATCAAACGATGCACATTTCTAGTCTTGCCTTGGATGCTGGATTTGAACAACAATTTCCTGATGAGCAAAATCGTCATAAATTTTACAAAGTAACCAACTCATTTTTGCCAAACGATTTCATAGGGATGTTACGAAGATGAGCAATAAGGTTTTGGAATTTTTATTTCCCCATAGAGACCAAATGTGGGGTTAAAAAACAACAGTTCACAAAACCCGAAGAACATTTTACCCATGCACTAGTTATAACATCTTTTTCGAGCTAGATAGAGGTGTCATGCAAATATGCAAAAAGGCTTCGGAATTTTCACTTTATTTATTATTTTAGAAAAATGACATTTTCAAGATCCAATTTCCAATTTGGACTAACCTTCTATTGTCTTTACAGAAAAAAAAATTGGAACATCTTTTTAAAATCAGATACTTTTTTCACAGACTGGCATGAATATATTCATTTTAATACTAAAAATTTTAGGCCAATTGTCATATGCCCATATGTGCATCTTATGCTCGATTTCAAACATTATACACAATTTTGTGGTTACATTAATGGCTTCTCTGCTATCCAGGTACAAGAGAGTTATTGTACATTTATGGTCAATCATTTCCGTACTGGTATTACTGTGTTATGACAGCACCCAGTTAACTTGCTTTTTTTCACAATTTGTTTTATTTTCCTCTTTGATAACTGCACTGATTTAAAACAGTCTGTCACACTTTTCCCCCTCAAGCTGCTGTAATTTTTATTTTAAATACTAACCAATCTATCTTATAGAATATAATAGGTGGTGTCATTTAGATGCGCAATAAAGTTTTCGATTTGTCATTATTTATACTGGAGGCCAGGTGAGGGTTACAAAACGACTTTTCCCAACAACAACAAAATTCTAGGTTCCCAGGACTCTTATTTGGTATTTTAAAGAGAAGAATCTTTTCGGCTGAAAGCGGTTAATTAAAATTCCAGAACTCTACGATGGCGTATTGTGCCATACTGACAATGCAGAGAAAATTTTTAAAAATCGTTTGTTCGATTTTCAAATCATTTGTACGAATTTTTAAATCGTTTGTACGAATTTTTAATCGTTTGTACGATTTTTTAAATCGTTTGAACGATTTTTAGAAAAACCTTTTGACGATTTAAAAAAATCGTTTGTACGATTTAGAAAATCGCTTGTATGATTAAAAAATCGTTCGTTCAATTTTTTTCTTATTATATGTAGAAGAAGCGTAGTAGAAAACCTTGCACAAGTAGGACAATGTATCCACGCATAGTTTTAAAGAATGACAGAGAAAAATGGCATTTGCAAACTCACCGAATCTTCATTAGTGAACGAACGTTGAAAAGGACAACAGCTACGTTGGGACTGTTCAGGCGTAAGAACAAATCCGACATAGGGGATGTAGCTCTTTTCATTGAGGAAACACTTGAGTCGTGTTGTCAATTGCATGGATACAGGTGGTTGTACTGGAAAGCTATTATGACAGAATCTACCGTTTCTCAAGATATTCGATGTCTTCTTTCTATACAAGATCCGGAGGAAGTGTGTTCAAGGAAAAACAAAATGATGCCGACTTTTTGATTTGTTTGTCTTGCTGTGGTGCAATGATCAAAAGCCGTAGCAGATTTACGGTACAAGAGACCAGTTTTTCTTGCTCTTAACATGCATCAATATGAGGTTTAAGATAAAGAGCAGAGCACTAATTATTTTGTGATAACAAGACAAATATTTTGCCTCGGTAAAGCAACATTACGTGATTGTCCTTATACATAACGACTTGGATGGTGTTCTTTTCTGCAATATTAATGGAATATCGAAAAACATAACACAACGCATTCGTGCAAACACGCAATTGACCCTTTTTTGATGATAATAAATTATGAGAAATGTACATATGTTTCATAGCACGTTATTGAATTAATACTCGAAGATTAGTACCTGGAAAGTTAAAGTAAACAGTTTTCCAGTTTAACTTGATAATTAATGACAGCATAGCCAATACACATATCGAGAAATTTAATGTCTGTAATTACAGATCAGACAAAGATGAATTGTTTAATATATAAAACCTTGAAGATGCATATTGAGATAATCGAATATGCAAGTCTCAGAGAGATCTAATCGATGCATCATTTAAGGTTTAAAAGGTGAATTAATCTCTGTGAAACGAGGGATCATAGTTTCAGATGTAACCTGAACCCATTTCCAGAGGTTATGTATTATGACGGATTGGATAATTTGTTATAATTACTAATCTCGTTAATTAATATTATTTATTGTTGAACGGTGGGAGTGAATTCAGGATTTAATTAACCCGTCAAATACAAACCTGAATGGATTCATACGAAAGAACAGACTTCTTATAATGACAAATGCTGCTTTGCAAATATTTGATTATTCAAAATCCAAAACATGTTTTCGTTTAAATAAAAATCGATTTTCTTGATTTCAAATGCATCTAAACAATTATATATTGTTTTGTCAAGCAAATGATAGGAAAAACAAAGCTCTGACTTTATTGAATAAAAAGATTAATTAAATACATGGTAAGAAACAGTTTATTGGCAGCAAAGTTTAGTGGCATCAGAAATGACAATAAAAAAATTCAATTAATTCTTCAATTTATATAAGTGATTTAGCTTGGATATTTTTCAATTTGTTTCAATTCAAATAAAAATTCAATTTTTGAGACTATTTCCTTTCAATGCCAAATGTCTGTCAACATACCCATGGAATTGTCACCGAACTGCGAACAGCCAGTCTGTTTTTATCATCTCGAGGACGACACAGAAAACAACAATCTTTCTAGAAACCCCAGGAAGATTGACCTAGAGTAAAAACACCAATTAACATCACGTAAGTCAACTGATTTGTAGTAAACTAATGGCTCACTCGGCTTTTCTTAAGATTTCTTAATCGGAGACGAGAGATAAATCAGGATCCCGCAATGACGTAGACAGCTGAGCTGGCCTAGAATATCACAAGAATGTAATATGACGTTATGTCAATGTCTGGACCACAGATTAAGTTGTCACAATCAATCTAAAGAGCTGATTAATAAATTTGCAATAAAAGAGAAAAAAAATCACTAAAAATTATATTTTCAGTCCACCCTGACATTATTATATCCCCCCTCCCCTCCAAATCATTCCGAACCTGGGTCCAGCAAATAGAATTCGCAATATTTGTTTTTTTCAGAAATGAATGTACTTACTGTAAATGTGTATAAGACAAACAAGGCAAATCCTTTTGCTTCTTGGCGAAATCTGCTAATCTCTTTATCACCCCTGCAAGCTACAACAGATATCTTAGATTTTAAAGTCTGCTATTTGCTTCATCACACTGGCAAACTTCATCAGATATCTCAGATTTCAATGATCTCTGAAGAATGTTAAAACAGCTGTCTTAGATTTCAAAGGGAGGATATGACAGATATTACTGTATACGTATTCAGTACAAGCCGTTTTTTATCATTTCTTATTTGTCAGGACAAAACTTTATAATAACCGACTATGATAATAACCATAGACAGCTGAAATTCATCTCCGAGGTCTGACATGTACATGACTTAATAAACAAGATGCCTGCCGTTTTTACACTAAATAAGATAGGTGTTATAGTAGGTAATTTCATATTTTTAGGTTTATTTTGAAATACATGTATTACATTTGGCTGTGTATTCTTTTTAGTGCTTCTGGCAGACTGAAACTTCTGCTAATTCAAATACAATGCTAAATGTCTTGCACATTGAAATCTTAAAGCAATATGAGCTGCATTTTTGAAAATTTTATTTTGCTGTTAAAATGTGTTATTCTGATAAATTTGTAACTTAAACCTTTATGAATTTAGGGCTGCCACGGTTCAGACATTTTTCGGTTCGGTTCGGTTCACGGTTTTCGGTTTTTTCGGTTCGGTTTTCATTTTGAGAATTTAAATAAAACATCTTTATATATATCAAAGGATAATAAGGATTAAGGACATTGTAGAAAGTACTATTTTGCTGACACAAATTTCTATCCATTTTATTCAACAGTTGTTAAATGTAACAAAAAATAACAAAGTAATAAACTTCTTGTTTAAAATAAAATAAAATAAATATAGTTATTGACTAGAGTTATCACCAAATCACAAGTGTGGGAATATTTCACGTTTTTGAAAGTAGGGGACGTGGTTGACAAAACAATTACTTGTGATTTGGTTTTCCTTCCACATGTGTATGCCATGTTTAAATATCTTCGATGTTACCTGTATTTTCATTGGTTAAAGAACCCTTCATTGAAATAAACAACCAATCACAACGCGTGTTGCAAGCAAATTAGTATTATATAAAAGATAAAAGATAAAAAAAAAACGAACCAAATTCCGGAAAACCTGACTCGAACCGAACCGAATGCCATTTCGGAGCGGTTAACCGAGTTTTTGGTTAACCGTGACAGCCCTATTTATGATCGATTAAACTAAAATTAAGCTGAAGAAAGACATAGTTTATAAAATACAATATGCAGTTTTATATAAGAAATCGTTATTGTACAGGATGACAATAATGTAATTTTAATTAAATCAAAGCTTATAAATAGTACTTCCATTGCAAATATGAACAATGGAAGTTTATTAAAATTATTTATTATGTCATTGAACATGTTGAAATAGTTATTTAAAATTTTGCAACAAAAAATTCCTCTATCAATATTGCATTAAATTTGGACTTCTTTTTTTCCTCTTCACCAAATGCTCATGCCAGTGAGACAAGGCTAAATATGGGGGTTCTTTAAGGAATGACTCTAATTTATGGCCAAATTATTCCTGTATATTTTTAATATATTTTTTTTGTTACATTTTGTTTGACCCCAAATTACTTTAATATGCTTTATATAAGAATTATTATAACATAACTACCAGGCATTCTTCCTGTACCTACCTTTGGGAGTAGGATGTCAAATCCATCTCTCATAACAATCAAATCCTACAATAGATAGAAACAGATACATAAAAGTCATATTAATGTGGCAGAAAAAGATAAGGCTCTGGATCTCCTGGGAATCCACTACAGTTTGTATAAGTTAACAAATCTCTCTTTACCTATTCAGTCTTACATAAAGAATGATAATTATCTCTCGACCCCAGCTACACAAACCAAAGGTGACAATCCATTCCTCAACTCTCTCCAAAGAATAGAGAAGTGGACTGTCACCTTAAGCTAGCAAAGATGCCTATATCCTTGCTTGTTATAAAAATGCTTATCAATAAAGCTGTTTGTTTTTGTAAAATACACAAGTTGTGCATAGGAGGAAAGATTCAAGATCATGTGCATACATGTTAACCTATTGTGATGAAAAATAGGGAGATTCAGACCTCAAAAGCGGTAGCATTGCGCGCGTGTTGTTTAACGCTTGGATTATCGATATCTTTCATGTAATATACATGTATATCATGTATATTTAATTTATAAGCCTTAAATGAAATCAGGTACCTACACTAATTAATCTTAAATATCAACAGCAAAGAAGAAGACAGAAACACCTTAAGTTTGACATAAATTGTACAAATTCAAATATTTTTCATGCTCATCATTTTGCTTGGATTGGTGTTTTACTTAGCCTTTTGAAGAGTGATCTTTGCTGATATAGCCTAGAAGCAATAATTCTGAATGTTCATCCAGTTTTAAACAAAACAACTGATGACATGGTTTAGTCTAGATCTACAACAAGTTCCTATCTTTCGTTATATAAATCAGATTTCCCGCGATGATCGAAAACGAAAGTAGAGATGTGCCACATGGCTTGGTCAATTGAGTGATTTCTATTGACTTTATTGATAAAGTTGTGAGCTTCTGTGCTTTTAAAGATGATGTCAAATGTTTTCATCTAATTCTTAAAAGCTGTATCTCCTTTTTCATGGCAGGGGTGTTGATTAATTTATCGTAACCAATGTAATCACTGGTAGTCTTGTGTTGTTGTCGTTGTCAAATCCATGCTTGAAATCTATGTACAAAAAAAGCGTTTGTATGATTCCGAGTCAAATCACGTGATATCTAGCGAGATTTTATGAGAGTGGCTTCAAAAATGGATACCCAAGCGAACCAAAAATACTTTAGACGCAGCTTTTGTAGAAAAGCGGTAGATTTCTGAATTAAATCGGTAGGCGGGAGATGGAGTGAAAAAGCGGTAGACTCCCGCCTAAATCGGGAGAGTTAACATGTATGATCATGTGACATAAACAATTCCAACTTAACTTAAAATTGCATGATAGGCTAAGGGTTTGTGAGGAGAGTGGCCCATCAGAAACTCTTTGCTTGCCATGTAGTTATTCACCTGGTAAATCATGAAGTGTTTAGTTATTTAGTAAATAGTAACTTAGTAATTATTCAGTTTGTAATTAATTTACAAATGAATTTCATTTTTGAGAATTAATGAGGACATGAACTACAATGCTTCATGCTAGTAGTTTTCATAAAGTGTGTGTTTCATAATCAGGGATTTATCAAGGCTGTTTTTACTACCGGTAAACTGTACCTTTCCCCTCTTGAAAAAGTTGCAAAAAATTCCCCTTTTTCAGGTAGAAAATTCTCCGATTAAAGGTACTTGGACACAGATTTGAAGTTAATATTTTCTGTATAATATCACGAATTATATATTTTAATGGCATTTCACACAAAAATTAATTAAAAATCTTACTTTATTCAAAAGTTATTAAAACTTTAAATTTTCTGGTGGGTTTGATTGACACATCCTTGCACTTTCACAAATTTTAACTTTATTCTTAATACTTAGGAAAAGTGGCAATCTTGTTGTGTATTAATGAGAAATATTAAAACTTATATTAATATAAATAATTTTATTCAGAGTAGAAACGTTAGAAAGCAAAACTCGTATACAAGTATTGTCATTCCGAACTACGAGTTGCGTACAGAGTTTAGCAAATCGAGCACACTCGTGTTATGTATACAGTTTTTGTAAACAGGGCAAGAGCTCTGTTTTTGTTTTGTGTTTACGATTCACCGGGTGCGTTGAATCGCCAAAGCCTGTTCACCACAACTGCACGGACTGACAATAAATTGTGTGTTTGTTTTGCTTTCGAACACGTCTACTCTGAATTTTCTGGATTTATAGTATTAACATTTTTCATTAATACACAACAAGATTGCCAATTTTCATAAGGATTAAGAATAAAGTTAAAATTTGTGAAAGTGCAAAGATGTGTCAATCAAACCCGCCAAAAGATTTAAAGTTTTAATAACTGTTAAATGAAATAAGATTTTTAATTAATTTTTGTGTGAAATGCTATGAAAATATATAAGTCGTAATATTATAGAGAAAATATTTCAAAATATGAACTTCAAATCTGTGTCTAAGTACCTTTAAACGTTAACATCGTTCTGAAATTTTCCGTTTTTGTCCGATTAAAGTTTTACAGCTAATTTACCATCCTAGTCATTCAAACGCTTTTAAAAGAAAGAATATATTATTCAAGCTATTATTTGATATTGAAATGTAAACATGTGCCAAGTCCATGATGTCGGAAGATACGCATGCGATTGCAGAGTTAAAAAGGAAAGTGTAGATGAGTAAGATAGAGCTTATATCACTATGAATCGGAAGAATGGAGTTACAACAAAAACAATGTTAGTAGTGAAACATGAAAAACAGAAATGATTTGTGATAGATATTTAGAGAAAAAATTAAATAAAGTCCTGACCTGGTTAAAAAATTTTTGTGTGTGTTATTTAGTATAATTTTGCCTAAAAAGTGAAGTTTTTGTGGCCTTTGTAAAGGTCTACAAATGACCCTCAGAAGCTCTAAGAATTCAGGATTTTGCTCCATTTATTTAAAAAGAATACCCTAGAATACTCGCACCTCCGGCGCTCAGATCGAGCCTGCGGCTCTCATTTTTCCCCTTTACATATAAAACGGTAGTAAAACAAAATAGCTAGATAAATCCCTGATAATAGATATGGCAGTATGAAAAATTGTAACTTACATACCTCATGAATTCTCAAAACTTAATTCATATCTTATATCTAAATTATTTGTCTGATGACAGGCCAAAAATTAATATCATTCAAAGATCATTTTTAAACAAAACTTTGCACTATAGTTTGGACGTCAAGTGCGGAATTATGACATAACAATGGAGATATTAATCCTCAAGCATGGTAGTTCATTAGAAAATGAAAAGTCTTGAAGTTGTAATTATAGCAAAGAATCTAAAGGAAAAATATTTGGAAACCATGATGTAAAATTAATGCTGCCTTACAGTATTACCTCCTACATAATCTGACGTGGCTCCTAAATGTATAATGGATGCGGCCTTCGGACAACAGGCTCCGAATGTGTGTACGTGGGCCATGACGTCATGTCGGAATTTCTTCTCTTCAGCGGCCGCCAGCTCAAAGTCAATATTGGTTACGTTATTCTCCATTTCTTTTATTTGTTCCTCTGTGATATCCAACCCTAAATCCTGGAATTAAATACAGTATAATGATTAAGTACTGGATACATACCACTCTAAAACTTGATGCAAGAAATACTGTAATTAATTATCGCGCAATTTCGCGAGAAGCACCGCACGCCAATTAAAATTCTTTGCCTTTATTTTCATGATGCTGAAATCTATGTAAAATTTCTTAATCAACCGTCTTTTCGCGAAATATTATTCTCACGATTTGCCGTTGAAGAGCCCATTCGCCATAATAAGTACTCGCCAAAAATAAGGAATCTACAGTACTGTAGTACCCCAAGTGAGTGACAAAAAAGTGGTGGCATAAATCAAAAGATTTTACACCTGTATCTGTAACTCTCTTCTTTATCTGTCCAAAATTTCTCAAGCAGAGTTCTGCAGCTACTTTTTATCATGTTTATCGAGATCGTTGCTAAGAGAAAACACTCTTTTTAGTGAAATCTTAAGCTCACTCTGTTATAGTTGCGTTCATGAAAAAAAACAATATTTCTCTCCTTTGACATTTTATGTTAAAATCATCCGCAAAGTTTTATGATTTTCGGTTAAAAGAGACACAGGACAGTGAGGTGTTTCACGGTTTCCATGTCGTTCATCCTAAAAATTGTTCGCCCGATTTCCTGTTTGCCCAATTTTTTTGTTCGCCCAGTGTCCGTTCGCCCTAAAATTTGTTCTCACAGGGTCCATTCGCCCTCATTTAATGTAGAATAAAAATCTAATAAATTTCTTTCCTAATTTTTTGTACATTCAAAATAAAACAGACCATCACCATGATCACTGTGTCTGTCAGACGTTATGCATATGGTCACAAATAATCACACCTTTTTTTGGTATCAGCGGTGAGCAGTCACACCTTTCAACATCTCAACAGTCCTTTAATTAATTGTTTTCAAAACATAGCGCAATTCGTAAAAATAACACGGATGTATCTCCCTAATTAACATTGATATTAATCATCTAATTAACTATAGTGCAAATACTTAGTCATTCTAAAACATTAGAATCAAATTAAAATTTAATTAAGACTATTCCTTCCATCCGACTGTCTGTCTATATTTCTGTCTGTCTGTAACACTTTTGTTTCCACAAAAGCCTTTGCGCATTTGCCCACAATAAACATTGCTCTTTGTACCAGAATGCCCAAAAAAAACTTGGAGAAAAAAATCCAAGTTCTTAAGTGGGAACGACTTTACTTTACCGGTCCCCAGAAAAATGCGCTAAAATGTAGTGTTGCTGAAGGTGACTTCAGTATATATGAGATCGGGTGAGCAATAAAAAAATGATAATAATATGAAGTTTTGGGCCTTTTTGACCCCAAAATCGAATTCTACGGTTGAAAGTTAAGTTTAAAACTCCGTTTTTAACTTAATTTAGTTTTTAACCTCGTTCTCTGAAGAAATTAATAATAATAATTATTATTAATAATTATAAGTATTGGGCGAACAAGATATTGGGCGAAAAATATTTTGGGCGAACGGACTCTGTGCGAACAGACTCCTGCGAACAGGTGGATAGGGCGAACGAACCCGATACCGTGTTTAACTGTAAGTATCAGAATAGTCCAATCCACACTTTGCAAAAGTTGTTTCCCTTTGCGGGGTCAACCAAAAGGTCAAAAGGGAAAGAAACGTCATTTCTTCTTTTTATGCTACCAAATATTTGGGCGTGCTGTGAAAAATCCATTGTGTTTAATTTTTTGTCTTTCAATGTGTGGGTAGCCCCATCTTGGGGCAATCAGTACACAAAAGGCAGAGCTTTTTTAAAGTCAAATGACGAAGTTACAAACCTGAAAACTACAAAGGCTACTGTGTGGATTGTATGGGTTTACAGTGTGCGAAACTAACCAGAAGAATGAGATAGCCCACCGGGCTATCTCATTTTAAAGTGGGATAGACCTTAGAGATATGGGACTGTCCGTAAAATCACACACAAAAAAATGCACTCGTTTTTATATTCATGTATTAAATATTCATTAGTACACTTGTTTTCATTTATATATACAGGTATATATTTCTAATCGTATTCATTTTATTGATGAAGTATAGGTATCTGTTACATTCTCATTATTACCTTGTCAAAATTTAAGTATAAAATCGTAAAATCGGTGTCCGTGCATCACGAAAATATGCGCCGTGTAAGCCCGTGTTTATTTTCAGATTCGTTGCATATTAACTTCATTCTGCAGACAAGTCATGTTTTTTGGTGAAGGACACAATCTCTTAAATTATCTTAGTTGCTTTTCCTTTTTTGACTTTTTAAAATTTACTTTGTGTTTAATGTCACGCTTCCATTCAGTACGATGATGTGCAACAGGAAGCGAGCATTGGATAAAAGTAGTACGCGATCTTCGTTTATTTGTTGAAAGATACGCAATTTTCTGAATTCTGAGATTTAATAATAATACTTTTAACACAAAATATAAGAATTATTTTTTTTTTAATTACATTTTTGATTTTTTATTCAATCCAGAGACGTATAAGTGTATAATACGTCTTTGTTCAATCTCAGTTTACCCATGGCCAAAATTGGGATAGACAATTCGGTCTTTCTAAATTCGGATCGGCATAGCCCGAGTCAACTTGGGATAGATTCGGACTATCGGTCAGGCGTTAATTTCGCACACTGGGTTTATCCCCTAAGATGGCGGCCAAGGGACATAACTTTTGGTCTATGACATGATATGTACAAACCTTTTCCGACTTTGCTAGGTAAGTCCAAAGCCTGCGCCATGTTGTGAATTTGTTCATTTCGCTAAAGTTAAAGGCCATCTCTGGACTAGCATATCGCGACACAAAGGGAGAGCGATATTTCATAAACTCCTGAGACACGACCTTTGTTGTTTTCTGCTCCTCGCCCGCCATGGTTTGTAAAATGAAAGTAGAATTATAAATACTAGGTCCGACACAAGTGAAATCTTTATATCCGGAAACAAAAGTGTATTTTATGGAAAACAATGATCACCACCTTATCATGTATTTAATCATTATTAAAACATAAATTCGTATTTATTATTATTGTTACTATTTATCAAATCAAGGCAAATTTGGGAAGGTATAATGCCCTGATAGTATAATGCCCTGATTGACCTGATTTCATAAATATGCTGAAATAAAGAGTTTTTATGCACATTCACAATATTATTTTTATTGGAAATGATGAATATTATCATTTTCTTCAAGAACCATGAAGAAAATGCAGAATCAAAATATTTTTATATGTTTTATCTGACTTAGAAATTTGACAGGGGTATAATGTCCTGATTTTAGGGTATAATGACCTGATAACCTGATAGTATAAAAACTTCTTATAAACACAATTTTAGATTATTTATATATTAATATTTGATAAAATATCTTTTAAGAGTGATATATGAAGTTAGTTTAATTAAGTTTGTGTGAAAATGTGTTTTATATATTGCCCGAAATCACTTTTGAAGTTTGTAGGGGGTATAATGTCCTGATTTCTGAATGCCCTGATTGACCTGATTTACGTGTAAACATAGACATAGTGATAAAAATGCATATTATCAACTTAAATACATTTTATTGAGGGAATTATTGATTACATATGGTGATTCTATACTAGTATTACGTACACTTTTTATTATTAAGAATTTTATTAGTCAAGAAAAGGTAATGACCTATAGCTGATATTTTGAAATGACCATTGAAGGCTCATCTGATGGCCTGATATTTTGGAATGTCTTGTTTGTTTAATATCTACATTATCTTAAGAAAATCTCAGTTGCTGCATTTGAAAATAATTATTAATTTCAATTTCATTTTCCATACATGATTCCATTGTATATATATATTACAAAAAAATATGTTCAATTCCATACATCTAAAATCCAGTGATACAATATATTTCGAAGAAAAAAAAATCAAATGGTGTAATTTGTTTTCAAAACATTATCATTTTTAATTTGTTCATTAAACAACCTTATTTGTAATTTAGCACCTAAATATTTGCAACAATTTAAGAAGAAATTTATTTTGAAATGGTCTTATATAAACAAATGTATTTCTACTTATTACAATGTTTTACCAATATTCAATATCAATCTACCAGATGTAGCAGAGATATTTTTAATGGTTCTAAGAAATTGAGAAAAAAAATCTGGCATGCATCTATCTATGATGAGCCGTTATTGAATAAAGAATTATACGTATATAGTATCTTATTTAATTTATTGTATTTAGACAGATATTTTCAAAAGTTTTCCCTTTTTTAAGCATCATGACCCACTATATAACTTTTTTTCTTTAATTTATACGAATTAATTAAAAGAAAAGTATATCATTTAGTATTTTAAAGAAATAATTTATTTATGCAATACTGATATAATTTCAAGTTCAGTATAGGAAATGTTATGTTTAGAAATATAACTGAACTTAAAATTGTGAATGCATAATTATTTATTTTACACATACTGAATGAAAGCTTTGTATCAAATATTTTTCATTTTTTCTCAAATAAACAAATTAACAATATTTCAATTTTCAATTAATATGCCTTAGAGAAATCTTAATTAATTTTTTTTAGGTTTATTAAATTGTTTTATTTGTAATACATAGTTTTGAGACAAAATCATTTTATAAGTATATAAAATCAAATGTTTAATTATTTAACATTTTGTCTTTTTTGAAATATGTTATAGTTATAGATTCTGTCATGTTTGTTTATGTAATCAGCAGAACATTGTTGACTGGGATTACACAGGTGTTAATTAATTACAGAAGCCATATAGGGGAGGTAGTGAAGGGGGGTATGTGGTCTATGTCCCTTTGACACTATCAGACATAATAAACAAGCAATGATATGTACACAAACAGTGTACATAATATTTTTTTAATTGATCAATTTATTTTGTTATACAGTCTGTACCTTGCTGTAGAATTACAGCTATTTAAAAATCGGCATATACCTGTCAATTTTTATTTATCCTACTGAAAATTATATTGTCAACAGACATACTTCATTCATTTGATGTTTTATTGAAAAATATAATAATTTGTCCATGAACACGTGAATGCTCGTAACTGTTAAAACAACAAACGAATAAAAATTTTAAAAATCATAAATTACAACCTATATATCTTTACCCACAATTTTAAAATCTTTAGTTACCTCAAAGCTTATCTAAAATATCTGCATTTTCCCTACTTTTGAACGTTAATCAAAAAATACACTGCGACCAGTATATCAAATTATCATTGTTCTTAAAAATTATTTCTTATAATTTTCTGAAAAACAATCAAAAGATTCTTCAATGATTTTGCATTATGATAAATCTTAATTTTGCACAAAATACTGGCTTAGAATACGTGCTACAATAAAATGTATATATCAAGTAACTGAAGTGTATCAACTTTAAAATTATCAACGTAATTAAGAAAATAAAATTTAAAAATATGAATGAAAATTAACATCAAATTATGAAAAGCATTTTAATCTCCATTCATTTTAAAGAATACGTTTAGACACAGGTGTTAAAATCAGGTCATAAGCAAACATCAGGGCACTAAAAAAATCAGGACATTATACCCCTGCTAACTCCAAAAGTGCTTTTTGAGCTAGACATCAAAGATATTTTCCAAAAATCTTTTTTTCTAAAACACTTATTTATCCTACTGAAAACAATTTAGATTGAAAAATTAAACAAATTTAATGATAATATGCCTTTTATTAGAAGTTTCATATTATCAAGACATCAGGTCATTATACCTCAAAATCAGGACATTATACCCCTGTTGATTTTCTCTTTCAAATAAACAAAATAAAAACATATTTTTTAATTTTTTCTTTAGTGAATCTTATAGACAATTAGTATCCAAATTATAATCAGTTAAAAGAAACTTGTTTGGGCACTTTACTACTTCATATTTTACTTTTAGGTCACCTGAGTAACTCAGGTGACCTATTGCTATCCGTTTTCGTCCGTCGTCGTGCGTCGTGTGTCGTGTGTTAACATTTGAACATTTTCAGCTTCTTCTCTAAAACCACTGAACCAATTTCAACCAAATTTATTATATAGCATCTATGGGTGAAGGGGAACACAAATTGTGAATTTCATGGTCCCCGCCCCCCTGGGGGCCCGAGGGGTGGGGCCAAAATCACTAAAATTAATGAAATCTTTAAAAATCTTCTTCTTTACTCCTGGACATCAAGCAGGCAAACTGTTGACATGAATGTAATGAGCATTGAATCCTTTACCAATATTGTGAAATTCAGGGCCCCAGGGTCAGGGGTTCTAGTGCTAGGGCGGGGCTCTATAGATTATACAGTGAAAATGCATTATTTCTTTGAAAATCTTCTTCTCTGCTCCTGGGTATTAAATAAACTAACTAAGCACATAGTTATGATGAGCAAGAGTGCCTCTTCCAGATTTGTGAATTTTATCGTCCCAGGGTCAGAGGTTCTGGTGTTAGGACAGGGCTCTATACATTATATAGTGAAAATGCATTATTTCTCTGAAAATCTTCTTTTCTGCTCCTGGGTATTAAATAAACTAACTAAGCACATAGTTATGATGAGCAAGAGTGCCTCTTCCAGATTTGTGAAATTCATGGCCCCAGGTTCAGAGGTTCTAGTGCTAGGGCGGGGATCTGTAGATTATATAGTGAAAATGCATTATTTCTTTGAAAATCTTCTTCTCTGCTTCTGGGTATTAAATAAACTAACTAAGCACATAGTTATGATGAGCAAGAGTGCCTCTTCCAGATTTGTGAATTTTATGGCCACAGGGTCAGGGGTTCTAGTGCTAGGGCGGGGCTCTATTGATTATATAGTGAAAATGCATTATATTTTTGAAAATCTTCTTCTCTGCTTCTGGGTATTAAATAAACTAACTAAGCACATGGTTATAATAAGCAAGAGTGCCTCTTCCAGAATTTTGTATTTTATGACCCCAGGGTCAGGGGTTCTGGTGTTAGGACGGGGCTCTATAGATTATATAGTGAAAATGCATTATTTCTTTGAAAATCTTCTTCTCTGCTCCTGGGTATTAAATAAACTAACTAAGCACATAGTTATGATGAGCAAGAGTGCCTCTTCCAAAAATTGTGAATTTTATGGCCCCAGGGTCAGGGGTTCTGGTGTAAGGGCGGGGCTCTATTGATTATATAGTGAAAATGCATTTATTCTTTGAAAATCTTCTTATCTGCTTCTGGGTATTAAAAAACTAACTAAGCACATAGTTATGATTTATAAGCAAGAGTGCCTCTTCAAGATTTGTGAATTTTATGGTCCCAGGGTCAGGGGTTCTGGTGTAAGGGCGGGGCTCTATTGATTATATAGTAAAAATACATTAATTCTTTGAAAATATTTTTCTTTTCTTCTGGGTTTTATGCCAATGATCCATATATATATGTATATATATATGATGAAGAATGTTGCATTTAGCAAAGTGGTTTTTTTTATGCCAACAGGGTCAAAGGGGGGGTTACATAGTCTGAAAATAAATTAATGCTTTGAAATCTGCCCTTTGCTATTATATATAATCAACCATTTTATGATTACATTTGCAAAATTTTGAAATATGTTGCCCATGGGTCACTGCGAGCAACGAGTAGGTCTTCCGTTGAATTTCTAGATAAGATGAGATGTGATTTTGACTGAGATATTCGTTAAAAGAGAATGACATTAAGTTTTCCTTCAACGAATTTAAAGTTTCTCATTTTTATCACAATTTTCTGAACATCTTTTGTTCAAGATGGCATATAGAAAAAACCCCCTCTTTTCAAGACGTAAAGCATGATAAAAAATAGCATTTTGGCCGCATTGCGACCCCTTAATACGTAAGATATGGCCAAAATTTTATATTATATAGTTGTAAATTGTTAAAATGCATTTCTTTGAGTCTGTAATGCATCACAAAATATTGATCAAAAAATAGGTACTGATTCAAGACTTTTGGCCCCTTTAAGTCCCTATTTTAAGGTGTCAGTCCCTTTATCTTGATATCAAAGGAAAGGTCTTGTAATTTCAAAGATGCTTTGTTAAACACCTATTTAGAGATTTCTTTTCGTTGTGGAAATATGCTTCATATTGATATTTAGGGGCCACTCCTACAAGTCCTTATGGGGCCATTTTTCAAAAATTCAAAGTGTGCATATTATTAAGAATATTATTCTGACCATCTTTTGTTCAATATTGCTTATCAAAATATTCTCCCTTTTCGAGATATTAAGTGTCAAAGATTTAACATAACAAAATATTGATCAATAGAGAGTTATAGATAAAAGACTTCTGGCCCCTCTGAGCCCCTAATTTCAGGGGTCAGCCCCTTTTTCTTGATATCAAATAAAAGGTCTTGTGATTTGGAAGCTTTTTTGTTCAACACCTATTTAGAGATTTCTATTCATTGTGGAGATATGCTACATATTAATATTTAAGGGCCTATCCTACAAGTCCTTAATGGGGCCGTTTTACAAAAATTCAAAGTATGCATATTGTTAAGCACATTAATCTAGCCATCTTTTGTTCAATATTGCTTATCAAAATATTCACCCTTTTCGAGATATGAAGCGTCAAAGATTTGACATTCTGGCCCCTTGTGACCCTTAATTACGTAACATATGATCAAAATGTTATCATATATTGTTGCAAATGGTTAATATGAACATCTTTGCTTCTGTAATGCATCACAAAATATTGATCATTAAAGAGTTAAAGATGAAAGACTTCTGGCCCCTCTCAGCCCCTAATTTGAGGAGTCGGCCCTTTTTTCTTGATATCAATCAAAAGGTCTTGTGATTTCAAAGACTTTTTGTTCTACACCTATTCAGAGATTTCTTTTCGTTTAGGAGATATGCTTTATATAAATATTTAGGGGCAACTCCTACAAGTCCTTAATGGGCCGTTTTACAAAAATTCAAAGTATGCATATTGTTTATCACATTAATCTAGCCATCTTTTGTTCAATATTACTTATCAAAATATTCACCCTTTTCGAGATATGAAGCGTCAAAGATTTGACATTCTGGCCCCTTGTGACCCCTAATTACGTAACATATGATCAAAATGTTATCATATATTGTTGGAAATGGTTAATATGAACATCTCTGCTTCTGTAATGCATCACAAAATATTGATCATTTAAGAGTTAAAGATGAAAGACTTCTGGCCCCTCTCAGCCCCTAATTTGAGGAGTCGGCCCTTTTTTTCTTGATATCAAACGAAAGGTCTTGTGATTTCAAAGACTTTTTGTTCTACACCTATTCAGAGATTTCTTTCCGTTTAGGAGATATGCTTTATATAAATATTTAGGGGCCACTCCTACAAGTCCTTAATGGGGCCGTTTTACAAAAATTCAAAGTATGCATATTGTTTATCACATTAATCTAGCCATCTTTTGTTCAATATTGCTTATCAAAATATTCACCCTTTTCGAGATATGAAGCGTCAAAGATTTGACATTCTGGCCCCTTGTGACCCTAATTACGTAACATATGATCAAAATTTTATCATATATTGTTGCAAATCGTTAATATGAACATATTTGCTTCTGTAATGTATAACAAAATATTGATCATTAGAGAGTTATAGATAAAAGACTTTTGGCCTCTCTGAGCCCCTAATTTTAGGGGTCAGCCCCATTTTTTTGACATCAAATGAAAGGCCTTGTGATTTTGCACATTTTTTCTTCAATATGCTTCAAAACCAAGGGAGTTATAGCCATTTAAAGTTTAAGCCAATAAGATTGCAGCGCACGTGCATGCGCGTGATTTGATGAAAATTATTATATATCATATTGTAGGATATCCTAAAGCATGTCTATATTTTAAATTTCAAAGCATTTCGTCAAAAAACAAAAAAGATATTGAGAATTTTGTTTCAGCCAATCAGAGCGAAGCGCACGTTCATGCACGTGCAAGCATGCTCATGATGACCATACCTTCTTGTAGGAGTCCATTACGTCTGTCTATGTTCTAAATCCCATGCTGTTTGGTTGAAAAACAAGGGAGTTATAGCCATTTAAAGTTTTAGCCAATCAGATTGCAGCGCACGTGCATGCGCGTAATTTCATGACAATTTCTATATATCATATTGTAGAACATCCTAAAGTATGCCTATGTTTTAAATTTCATAGTATTTCGTCAAAAAACAGAAAAGATATTGAGATTTTTGTTTCAGCCAATCAGAGCGAAGCGCACGTGCATGCGCGTGAGTTCGTGCTAATTTGACAGTGTCACATTATCTACACTATTAATATATCTTTAAATAATAAGTTTCAAATCATTTCATTAAAAAATGTAAAAGTTATAGCTATATTAAGTATACAAGTCATTTCACGTGTTCGTACTCGAGACACTCTATTTGCCTCCATAAGAAACATTTAAAAAATAAAAAAATAAAATTTTGCATATTTTTAAACTACTTCCGGTGGACAACGGACGTGACGGCAACAAAAACTTTATACAAAATTCAGTAGAGCCTGTCACAATCTATCATCCCTGAAAGTTTCAAGACTCAATCTCCAACCGTCTTTGAGAACACTTCCGGACAAAATGACACTTTAAAAAAAGAAAATTGGCCGTATCTCGCGACCGGAAGTGACGACGGCAAAATAAAAAAAAACGCCCTAAGTTCATATGATTTGCCATCATTGCTGAAAGTTTCATAAAGATCTGTCGAGGCGTTCTCGAGAAATCGCCTGCACAAAATCGGTAAGAAAAAAATAATAATAATAATAATAGTGGAAAAGAAACAAACGAATCAGTAGAAGGTCTTCCGTTGGAGACGGAAGACCTTAATAAGAAACAGAGTAAAAACAATATGTTCCCAAACTCCGTTTGGGGAACATAAATATGAGAACATATCCTCTTCTGGTGGGAGCGGAATTTCAGTAGATGGCCTGGGTATTTTCAGAGTGTTTGTACAAGTGCTTGCAGTTGGTATGAAAGATGTGCTAGATGTGCTTTCCATAAATTCAATGGATGGATGCAGGACAAATCCGAGAACAGGTTCTTCTGTTGCTCCAGTAGCAAACTGCAAAACATCCCTGAGACTAACAGTTCCCCTTCTACCACCTGCAAAACAGTTTTCAAAGAAATTGAGTGAAAACACTCCTTGATAAATCTCAAAATTACACTCCTTGAGGGAAGCATAATGGTATACATACTTTTGTTTTTAACTGTAAATTAATGCTGTTTACATACTTTTGTTTTTAACTGTAAATTAATGCTGTTTTTTTTAATATTTACAATACAAAGGAGTCTGCGAGTGAATGTTCACTAGTAATACCCCTGCTCTGTTGTGAATCTCACCTAATGACTTGCCTATGAAAGAGTGTTCTAAAATTTTAAGCAGCTGAGAACACCATGACAAAGATTTTTTTGCATGGTACGGACAAATGCACAGATAAACAGGAAGTTGACATCAGATTCAAACAAAAATAAGATTCGTTTGCAAAACACTTATCCCCCCTAAATAATTGGGATTTTTCAAAGGGAAACAGCTCTGACCAAAATGGCTCAATCGTATCCAAAACAAATTGACATAGATTATTATTATTTAAATCTGTGTAACAAATTAAAAATAAAAGAAAATAAAAACTAAGGATACAGACCAGACACAAAGTATGAACTTTCTGTCAGTGACCTTGAACTCGCATAAATGACCTTGGTTCAAAGTCGTGACGCAACCTCAGGTCATAAGCAATCTTTGTTTAAAATGGGAACTAACCATGTTTATCCATAAGACAGATATTGATCGGAATTGAATTATGAAATTTTTCTTCTTGTGACCTTGACCTTTCCCAAATGACCTTGGTTTTTAAGGTCATGACACACCCTTAGGACATGAGCAATCTCTTGTGAAGTAGTAGATTCTAATGTTCCTCCCTTAGAAAGATATGGACCGGACACATTTGCACAGACAGACAGACAACCTGATTCCTATATAGCCCCCAAACTTCGTTTGCAGGGGGTATGGTTGGAAACTATTGATGGACTGACAGACAGACCAACTGCTGGACAGTATTTATGCAATATGCCCTCTTTTCTTTGCAGGGAAGCATAAAATTAAATCCCATTATGCATGTCTAAACAAATAGTGTGCTAGAAAGTCCATCTTTTACAAAAAGTTTTTAAACAAGACTGATGAAAATATGTTACAGACAGACACACAAGGGTAAAACAGTATATAAATCTTTACAGAGATGTAAAATATTAAAACAAACAAAATGCAGTCTCTGATATTATTTTGTACCTAAACATATCTACACAAAAAGACAGAGTAAATGCCCTCAAAAATTTAATTAAGAAATTAAGGTTTTAAGAAACATACTTGCAACAGCTCTTAAATATTTCAGAAATACTGAATACACAGCACTCTCATATCTTTTGCTGTTTGATCCTTCCTCTGAAAATTTTGGTTGTAAAAGCTGAATCACTGCCTTAATTGTGAGAGTACAAGAGCTTGGACGGAATAGATGCTGAAACATTGTCAAAACGCTGCCAACCTGCAATATATTATGTGTAAATATACATGTATTAAACAGTAATTACAAAATATAATTTTTTGTTTGAAAATTGAATATGAGATTTAATTGAGATTCCAGTCAATGTGTCATTTTTACCTTGATCAGACCAAGACAATCTAGACCTTTCTTTAAATTCTGAACACATGCTGAGTCAAAGTCTTCTGATTTACTGTTTGAAAAAAGCCTGTTTAGAATGCTTCCATCAAGAAATTTTGGCACAGGTCCATTCTGTAGTGTACTTAAAGCTAGAAAAGAAGTTTACATAAATATATAAATCTCATATGCCAGTTTCCTATATGAAATACCATTCTCTTATTAAGCATTTTTAATTTGTGTCCATTACAAAATTTGTACACACATAATTATGATTATATCTATATCAAAATGCTATTAATTTAGGCAATATTACATACATGTATTTCAATATTTCTTTAAAGAAATTTCTTAATTCAATAATATGCCCACCTATGATTTCTCCAATAACAATATAATCAGCAGACATGAACTCCCGAAGACCTTTGTCAAAATATTTCTCTTTTATGGCTGATAAAATCAGGGAGAAAAACTCCTTCCTAGGGCCTCCTTGATCAATGGCTGTCTGCAAAAAAGGGTTTAAAAATGTGTTTTTTTTAAATGTGTGAACTTTTGTTAAAATTGTTACAGCCCATATATATGTCAAGAAAAAGAAATAACTGTTATAGACATAAATTAAATTTATTAAAATTATTGGAAAGTGCATACATGCAAGGATACTGTTTTATACACATACTGTATACAGGGTCATTTTCAACCTTTCACACTTGAAAACAAAGGACAAGTCTCATTTAAGGCTTATCTGTGGTCCCCGGTTACTCGTCAAATTTAGAACATTTATCAAAGGCTTTAAAAATCAAATTTTATTAATAAATAATGTCTTTATTATTTTAATCTTCATCTAAAAATATCAGATAATTTTTTTTTTAATAATAGATATACACAGCATACAAAGCAACGTTTTGAAGTTGGGGTCCTTTGATTTTCATGAATATTAAAAGAAATAACTGACAGGTACACACTTTCAAGCTTTCATAAACACCGAGCAAAGATTTGTTCTGAGTTGAGTTTGATATATAATGTGTGTATTATATTTTTAAAGGTTGAGTAAAAATATTTTTGTTGAACAACTTTGTGCTGTATGTTTTCTAATTAAAAGTATTGTGATTTTGAACCTCGTCGCCGTCTTCATTTACATGCGATTAACCTCTTTATGACCTGTTTCGAATCACAACAAGCCACGTGGATTTGTGTCGTTACGGGTAAATACCCACAGTAAACGTGCTAGCAAGCACTCAGATGAAATGTACTCAGATCATGTATCGGTTAGCATATGGACTAGTTTGGTTAATCTTGTTATAGTGGTTCATTCACATTGCTAGAGTTTTGTGAATAGAAAATTGTATTTGTTGTTGATTGTGAATCTTGAACATATCATTTGTCTTTGAAAAAAAAATATTATATATCACGGATATTCTTTTTATAGTATCTAATCTAAATGTCTGAACCCATTTACATGTAACAGAAAAACCGTAGTCTGATGGAGGGGAAAAGTTCCGGTGTCATATAATATATTGAACCCCGCGATATTTTGAACCGGGGTTCAAAATATCGCGGTATAAAAATATTATGCTACACCGGCATTTTTTAGCGCATTTGGTGAGAAGAATTGGCTTGTATTTTTTTTATATGTTTAATAATTCATTATGAAATCATTATGATTTTATTAGAAAAACTTTGTTATACACAATGAAATCAAACAAAATACCCATTGCTACTATCTATCCAGTAAACCAAGGGTGTAAAAAGGGACCGCACTACTATACTTAAGTGGAATACTCCTTTGTCCCATTTTAAATTCACCCACTTATAGTTTGGTATAAGAAATGATAATGTAATCTTTGAATTCACCCCATTTTAAATTCGCCCTAAAGAGGGTAGGGCGAAAGGGTGAAAATAAAAAAAAACAGGGGCGAAAATTTCCCTGTATACAGTATTTAATTTATCGTACCTGGTATCCAAATTATATTGGACAGAGCATACATGCAAAGATAGGTATTTTAAAATGATGTTTACAGTATAATTTTTTCATTACCTCATCATAAAACTGCACTTCAAGTGTCTTCCGTAGATTTTCTATGGAACCGACTTCCTCGAATCCTGTCTCTAATATGTTATTTCTGTCTACTATGATAAAATTTGTTTCTCCTTCATCACATTGTGTAGTGTCTGTGATTTCCAATTTTCTGCCACAAACAATAACAGACTGTAAATATCTCAGAATCTCTACAGGGTCCTGAATGTTTTCAGAAATGCAAAAATCTATTGCTTTGGCTATGACAAAGTCAATGGGTCCTCCACAAGTATCAGATGTGATTCTTTCACTATCATTTTCAGCAGTGGTGGTGTTTTCAATGACTGTCTCTTTCGATTCAGTTTGAACAGTACTCCCAACAACAGATAAATTGCAAGAAATGGTGTCCTCTGGAATGGTAACAAGACTAGGTATGAAAAGTTCAGGACTTTCTGTACTCATACGCGTATCACTGACAAAATCCTCAACATGCTCAACCTGAGGAGCAGTATTCTGATCAATCACTTCTATCAAATGTGGGTCTGGTAGTTCATCTTCACTGTCTGCTTCACTAATAAGACGTGCCCGGCTTTCATACACATGTACATGTTCTCTTAGTTCTCGAACACTAAACATTTGCCTGCAGTGATGACAGTTGACTTTTGAGTATTCCTGTTCTAAATGTTCATTTACTGGATCTGTCGACAAGCTTCTTTGAATCGGTCGTACATAAATTTTAGCTTGATTTCCCAAAAATGTCTTTAAAGTCTTTGCATTCCATTCGCAGTCAATTACATTTAACTCACGGCAATTCTGTCTGCATTTTAAAAGCTCAAACCCTCCACATGTCTGTAACTGAGGAAATCCTAAATACATATTTTTATTTTCAGATTTCTCATCTAATGCATCTGAAGATATTTTTTCCATTACTTCAGATTCAGTGTCATTGAGTGAAAAGCAGATTTTTTTCGGTGCCATACCTGCTTTGAAGTAAATCTCCTTTTGCTGCGCAGTCGGAATAGAAGTTGCATCTTTGTCTGGTAAACATACCACTGTAACAGTCCAACTTCTAATAGCTTTTCCGCGCGTCTTTTTGTTTGCTGTGAATGTCTTGTTGGCATTCCTTGACCTTTTCCCTTTACGTCCCATAAAAAGGGCCTCCCTTTGAGTTTTTATTAAATCGGCTAAATCTGTCGATTTTTCCCGCTGACTTTCCCGCACTTTTTCTTCAATTCGAATCCTGTCACCTAAGGCACTCACTCCTAATAGAATAACCTGCTCTTCGCTTAGAGTGAGGAAATTGGTTACTTCAATTTTTTCCGTTTCGAACTTCGGAATTAAATGACTTAACTTTAAATCTTCCAATATTCTCTTCATAGCGTTCATGTTTACGTTTGTAGACTGCGCCATTTTTGTTGATGAATTCGGTTGAGGTTAAGTCGTACATAGTTCATTTCGATCATTTATAAAATTATACTTTGAAATGTGCTAGAATCGAAAAGAGAGGAACTAGAAATGGTAAATTTTAATTGATTTAAACACATACACTTATTTCTCTTTCAAAATTTCAAGATAAATTACATCTGTTAGACCCAGTTTTCAAAAAACAAGAGGAGTTCCGAGTGACCACCTTCATATAAAATAACCACAGCATAATATAATAGAGCACCACCTTCATATAAAATAACCACAGCATAATATAATGGAGCACCACCTTCATATAAAATAACCACAGCATAATATAATGGAGCACCATCTTCATATAAAATAACCACAGCATAATATAATGGAGCACCATCTTCATATAAAATAACCACAGCATAATATAATGGAGCACCATCTTCATATAAAATAACCACAGCATAATGTAAAAGAGCACCATCTTCATATAAAATAACCACAGCATAATATAAAAGAGCACCATCTTCATATAAAATAACCACAGCATAATATAAAAGAGCACCATCTTCATATAAAATAACCACAGCATAATATAAAATAACCACAGCATAATATAAAATAGCCACATAAGGCAGCTATGGCGTTCCATATTTATCAATATCTGAATAAATAGACAGATAACTCAGAATGTAACAATTAAAAGTAAAATATCTTGTTTTCCATATTTTTTAACTAATGAAACGGAAAGCCGTTTTCTACATTTTCATTATAGCGAAAGTTATCGCCCTTGTCATTTTTATTTAATCATTACGTGCGTTAAAAATTAATACTTAATTAGTGTTGAATTTGAATTAAAGTTATCAATAATAATCATTGTATGTTACACTAGTTGGATTACTAAAGATTGGTTGATTGGAGGCTTGATTCGTGTTTTAATTACTTTGTAAATAAATAATCACTAAGTATTTTGGATGGTGTTAGGATATATAGGATTTTTACTGGCGAGGATTATAGAAGTCGTTTCTAGAGGTAAAACTTGACAAACCTGTGTGTGTATATATAAGTGTGCGGACTTCCCTGCTTATATTGTACTGTGATAAGTGATAGGTGTGCGGTCATCCCTGCCTATTGCTTGACAGAGTGTGTGGTCATCCCTGCTCTGTAATTGGCATCTCTTAGCAGCAAGTGTGCGGACATCCCTGCTTGTTGCTGCGCAAGATCAGGTGTGTGGACATCCCTGCCTGCATCTTGTGGTAGAGCATTGGTGTGCGGACATCCCTGCCAGTGTCTCTAGGCTAGAACCGTATTAGTGTCAAGTGTGTGGTCATCCCTGCTTGTCACTGCGCAAGGGCAAGTGTGCGGTCATCCCTGCTTGTCTCTTGTGGAAGTGCGCTGGTGTGTGGACTTCCCTGCCAGTGTCACTTGTTCGCTACCAGTAAATACCTTGTATACGCAGTACCAAGTGATTAAGACTGCGCATTGTACATATTTGCAGCATCTCAAGGCTATCCGTTTTTATCACGGGTACGAGCCTGCGGGGGTTCACAGGCAGTGACCTCCCTTGCACGTTACATAAAATTTGGTGGCAGCGGTGGGATACCTTGAGATAGCTGCACGATGGAAGACGTGGACAAAGAACTGACTTTAATAGAAGAAAAGCTCGCGGAGCTGAAGGAAGAAAGTCTAAGGAACAGAAGTTTCAAGTCGTCGACTCCAGTGACCCCGCGTATTAAAGACAAAGTAAGAGACTCAGGTGTTGGCGAATCTCGTATCTCCGGAGAACTGCGACAGACAGAAGAAAAGTCACCAGCGCATGAGCATGATGGTGCGCTAACCCAGCACGCACCTATCCTTGAAGAAAAGTCTACAGGACAATCTCTCAGGGACATGTTTAGAGAAGCCGGAGTAAGACCTTGCGATAACAGTCACGCAGAGTCTCCTACAAAATTTGATAGAGAAGCGGTGCAAAACGACAGACCTAGACTGAGACTTAGTCATGAAGAACTATACAGAGACGATCAAGACGATTCTCTTCTCCCTGGGATAACAAGAAGGAGATCCAGAGTAAGATTTGCAAGTCCTCATAGCAGTGACGATGCGCTTACAGAGTTTCCAGCGCAAAGACAAATGATAAAGCCAGCAACGTATGATGGCAGTGGTCCCTGGTTGGATTATCATGCGCATTTCGAGGCATGTGCGGAAATAAGTGGATGGAGATATCATCAGAAGGGATTGTATCTAGCAGTTTCTCTTCGGGGAAGTGCGCAAGGAGTGCTAGGTAACATGCCAAAGGGGACAAAGCCCGATTACCAAACACTTGTTAAAGCCCTTGAAGACAGATTTTCACCCCCGAGTCAAACGGAGCTATACAGGGTGCAGATGCGTGAGCGACGCCAAAGAGCTGGAGAATCTCTGCCAGAGTTAGGACAGGCTATTCGCAGACTTGCCAACTTAGCCTATCCCAATGCGTCAGCTGAGATTCGGGAAACGCTGTCTAAAGACCAATTTGTGGACGCGTTGGTCGACTCGGAAATGCGCATCCGCATAAAGCAGGCGCGTCCTAAACATCTTAATGAAGCTATACAATTGGCTGTCGAATTAGAAGCTTACAACAGAGCTGAGAAAAAGAACTATGCGCGCCCAACTACCGTTGAATCCGCGGAAGGAAGAACTGTCTCGATGCTCGAAGAATTAAGCGCAAAGTTTGAATCCATGCAGAGAGAACTCAGAGAAATAAAAGCAGAGCGCAATGAAAGTTCACAGCAATCCCGACCATGGAAAGCAGACCAACCATTGGTGACACAGAAAAGATGTTACTTTTGCCGTAAGCCGGGACATTTACGCAAGGATTGCAGAGCTTTTCAGGCGCAAAGGAAAGCTAAATCTCCGCTAACGTCCTCTACTAGAGACTGCCCAGAAAGTCCTGATGCAAAGACCAAAGACGCCAAGTCCTCAAGCAGAAATGTCAAAACCAGACAGAAAGCATCCATAGGAGCAAGTCCAGTTGGAATGGACGCTGGCCTATTCCTTGAAATGGACGTCTGTGGCGTGACGGCAAAGCTATTGGTTGACACAGGTGCAACAGTCAGCCTAATATCTACTGAACTGATGAGTAGAATTCCAGAAGAGGACCGACCTAGGCTTGACTCTTTCAGTCGCGACATACTGGATGCTGGTGGTAACTGTCTCCAGATAAGCGGTAAGGGAACCTTTCCAACACAGATAAGGGGGTTCTCTTGCAAACTGGATGCTGTCGTTGCAGACCTGAGCAATGATGGAATTATGGGCCTTGATTTTCTTGAAGAAAATGGATGCACAATTGATGTGGCCAAGAAGAAAATGTGCATTAGGGGGAAGCAATACAACCTTATAAAGGAAGGAAGTTATGGGTGCTATCGCATCGTAGCACTGAATACTGTGACACTTCCAACAAATCAAGAGGTCATCATAAAGGGGAGAGTGTGTGCGCCGGAAGGCAAAAGCATTTCGATGGTTCATGGTTTGGTGGAACCAAATGAAAAGTTCGTGTCGACAGGTACTCTTGTAGGGAGGACCTTAGTCAAAGCAGATAGAGTTGTACCAATTCGAATGCTGAACATGGGACCAGAAAGTCGAAC
>PRKT01000010.1:1384604-1425502 GCA_003671525.1 Saccostrea glomerata | reverse complement strand
ACCAGCAGCGAAAAGGCGAAAATCTGCTCCTCAAACTCTACCTCAACGTAAAGCCATGCCCGAAAGTCTAAAAAACGAAATCAATCAGTATTTTAAGGAACAAAGACAACAGACCATAGGAGAGTTGCTCAAGAAACAAGCAGAACTGAGAATGGATCGTACTATGGGATCCATAGGCAGTCAAAGAGCCAGCGATTTAGAAGTGTTTCCTCGAGTGAATGTGGGCATTCCCTCCTCCTCCTCCCCTGGAATTAAAGTTCCCATCCATGTCCCTAAAATCACACGCTTTCAACCCTTGACGGCCTCGACACCTCAACTTCCTAAAAGGCCTGAGATATAAATGCCGATATTGTGGAAAATTTTATGTCAGGGAGAAAGCGAGAGATGAACACGAGAGCGACAAACACGGAGGGTATGTCCCTTCTTAAGAGAGAGACACTATAAAAGGGAGTGACATGAGAGAACTCTCTTCATTGTTTTCAAAGATGGCCAAGAAGAAAAAGGGATGTTGTACGCGATTAAGAGCGCATGTCCCTCTTTTAAGAGTGTTATCAGACCCTCACTATTCCTCGTCCTTAAAAATGGGGATTTTAAAACATTGTTCTGGAGATTGTATTATGAAAATTTGTGAGATCGTCTACAACCTATTAAAAGGGGTGTTACCTCTCAATTCGGCTCAGAAACGAAAGCTAGCTCCAAAGAAACACATCTTAAGGAGACTGGTCCGACCCCAATCCAAACAGAAAAGACGAGCTTTATTAGTACAACAAAAAGGAGGAGGTCTTTTACCCCTTTTAATCTCAGCAGCACCTTTATTGTTGGATGCCGGACATTCTGTCTATAAAGCCATTAAAAAGAAGAGGAACAACAACAAAATACAACCAGAAGTCTCTGTCGAGACTGAAGCTCTACTGGTTTGTACTTATAGCAAAGGAAGAGAAAAGTACTTAAGCAGTTGCAATTTGAAACTTTACAAAAGCAATAAATTGAATAATGATCCTTGATTATAAGTCTCCTATGTTCTTAGTGTAGTCTACTTGCATGCCACATTATATTAAAATCAGACTTAAACTGTATTTTGAGCAGCATTTAGAGAGTATTTAACAGAAATTTCTATTTTTAATAACCACAGCAACACCTTTCATCGAAATCAAAAACCAATACATGTATATAGAATTATGTATCTTAGTGTAGTCTAATTGTGTGCCAAGTTATATTGAAATCAGACCAATTCTGTAGGAGGAGTAGCATTTTGAAAGAATTTCACAGAAATTTCTATTTTTAGTAACAACGGCAACACCTATCATCGAAATCAAAAACCGATACACAGAATTATGTATCTTAGTGTAGTCTACTTGTGTGCCAAGTTATATTGAAATCGGACCAAAACTGTAGGAGGAGTAGTATTTTGAAAGAATTTCACAGAAATTTCTATTTTTAGTAACCACGTCAACACCATTCATCGAAATCAAAAACCGATACACAGAATTCTGTATCTTAGTGTAGTCTTCTTGTGTGCCAAGTTATATTGAAATCAGACCAAATCTGTAGGAGGAGTAGCATTTTGAAAGAATTTCACAGAAATAGCATTTAAAAAAAATTGTTTACAGACAGACGGACAGACAGACAGACGGACGGACGCATTACATATGTACTATCGCAGAAGCTCTTCTGGTCTCTGACCAGTAGAGCTAAAAATGAGTCGTAAAATGGTGTTAGTACCTGAAGTTCTGTTGAATGAACTCAAAGGAAAACTCCCCAAACCTCCGGAATTTCAATCTACTCTGAGTATAGGTTAAGAATTGGACCAGATTACCAGACGTGAAGATTTAACTTAATAAGAAAAAGTGGCTTTATACGGTCAAGAACTTCATCGGTATAGGAATTATTTACAACAAGCGAGAGAGCCAACGACTACCAAAAAAACCCCTGCACCCTTAGCCCCAGCAGCACCAGCAGCCCCGCCCCCGTAGCAGCTTCAGATCCCGAGATCGATCAACAAATTATTCAAAGCGTGAATAAACCCATGCAAAGAAAAGCTGAATTATTATTAAGTCATTTAAAGAAAAGCAAAGTATTGACTTGGAATAGAGACGGAGAAATCAGTTATCGAGGTCAAAAAGTACCCGATTCTAACATTGTGGATTTAATGGCCGAAAACATGAGAACCAGATCCTTGAAAAATCACCCCGTTCCTAAAGGATTAGATGAATTTGCTCAAGCTTTAAAAGAGACCCATGCTCCAACTCATAACAGTCTATCAACCGTCAAGAACTCTACGCTCGTATGACTCCAAACATCTTGTGAAACCTCGTGTTCGCACGGAGACATACGGAACGCGTCGTTTTGACAATGCAGCGGCAACTTTGTGGAATGGTTTACCTGATGCTCTCCGCTTTCAGACGTCACTTTTAGCTTTTAAACGAGATCTTAAGACTCACCTTTTTAAGATAGCATACGACGTATAATTTTTTATTTTTTGAACAAGTTATCAAGTTCTATTGTCCTCAGACTATTTATTTTGGGCACAACCTGTATTGTGTGAAAATTTTAATGTGATCTCAATTTGATCATGGTTGATGCATCAAGAAATGCGCAATCTCAAACCTGCTTTAGATGCTGGATTTGAATTTCCAAGTAACTGCATGCAAACTATATCAGATAAAAATTGCATAAATGCTGCATCTTGGGATTTACATTACTAGATAATTTAATAAGTATAGAATTTTGCCTTACTCAAAGACAACTTTCGTTGAGGTCAACTCATTAAATTCTGATTACTAGTACCTAAATAGATGTTTATACTGAATTGTAACAACATATGCTGAAATATGGTTATAAATACATTCAAGTCTTTAGAAAAAAATATGAACATTTCATTATATACATGTACATATGAACCACACATTTCCTTCACCAGTTTAACATATTCTTCGTAAAAGGCACAATTGTCATTCAGTTTGTTTTTTTGTCGGTAGAATTCAAGTTGTTAAGTATGTCCTTCAACACGCGATCTTTTTCCTGTGCTCGGAGTTTATGAAGTAACAAGTGATGAAGATTCCCGAGGTGTTCCACATCTGTCTTGAAGTTCTCGGTCATAATTGTGAGCTCGTGCAGGTTCTGGTTGAAGTTGTATATTTGCAATATCATAACCACTAATAAGACGTTAATGATGAACAAAAAGATGTGACAGTTTCTTGGACCTCTTATTAATCTCTCCTTCTCGCGCACTATCGTCTGCTCAGGAAGCGAATACACAATGTACGGACATTTTCCCTCCATTTTGTCCAATGCCTACACTCTATGTTATAACACGTACAATGAGGTGCATTGAAGTGGTAAAATTTTCCGTTTGAATGGAACGTTTTGATCTATCTTTAGAACGTTGATTGTCATTCAATGACACGCCCATTTCTTTAAAAGGAAAAATCGGTCAAATGGTTCATTCGAATACCTGTGAAAAAGGTTTTCCATAAATATAATAGCCAATCAAATTGAAGGTCTACATTAACAACGAATAAGCACGTGTTCGACCGATACATGTGTTATGGCAACTCCAATAAACATGATAAATTCATGATTATGTACAAATTCGTTGCAAAACGTGTTTACAAACACGGGAACTCTCTAACCCTCTCTTCTAACTTTTAAAATCTCCATTTCAGTGTAACTCATGTTGCTAGTCGCACAGAGGGGTGATCAAAAGTATTGCGACGAATATTTCTCTCTGAATTCTAAAGAAATGGGCGTGTCATTATGTAACAATTAACATTCAATGAGAAACACCTTAACTCCACCCAGCCCCTTTAAGTAACCAAACTAAGCAATTGCAAAGTTCATAGTTATGATTAGCTATGGTGCCAGACTGCCAGCCTCTTTCAAAATTGTGAATGCCATAACATCTACCTTAAAACTTGAGCCAAATTCTATCATTTGACAGTTGTCGCATGATTCTCAGGTTACCTATAAGGCCCAAGGGCCTCTTGTCATTATTTTGTAAACATATTGATGTATTACTAGTGAATCTACTATATAAACAAGAAACTCGCAAAATTACATGTATTATCTGCGAAGAAGTAGAATTTTTTCCGTCGAAGAAAACTGGCACCAATGAATTACGATATATGTCAATCGGCAGCTTTTTAGAAAAGTTCAGACAGAACCTCTTACATCAAAACTATTTATTATTTATTTATAACTCAATTTTTATAACATATTCAAATTCAACAATGTTGACTTTTCAACATTCGACGAAAAAAATGCTAAAAATTCATAAAAAAGCAAGACTTTTGAGGGACTATTTCTTGTGGTTGAAGAATCTTAAGCAGAAAATTCAACCTGCACATTTATTCAATTTTATATCGTGGAACTTAAGCCTCACATACTTTTATTCAGAGAATATTTTCCTTTATGAAAAACTGGGAATATTATATAAAGGTCTCAACTAATGACAAATTTTACACCTTCTTTCTACATACTTTGCCTAGAAATGAAGATATAAATATATTAGAAAAATCAAGAGAAAATTTTCACCTTTTTTGTCTGAAAATTGTGTATTTTGACCAATATTTCAAAATTTACAGCACTGAAACCAATTTTTTCTTTCACTATTTGAAACTATACATACTTGTGACTGATCAAGCACTCATGTCGTAAAAAGTTTGATACAAGAAAATATTTTACTGCCAATTTAGATTTTTAATACCCTAAATATGTTTTTTTTTTTTTTTTAGCGAAAAAAGATAACGCAATAATTTAAGCGCATTAATTTGCCAGATTTGTTGAATGATAAAGATTATACGTAGAATAAGATTAAATTTATTGCCATGGTTACATCTGATAAAATAATTACTATAAAGGTTAAAGTGATTAAAAAGAGTTGTACCCTAGCTCAGTAAGATGCACACGTACTCTTTATTTTCTCGTCGATTTTGAGTCATACTTATGATACTATATGCGTACTTATCCAAAATATACCTCTAAAAATATCCTTGATATAACAAATTTCACCAGTGACATACCTTTAAACGATTCTGCAGTACACCTGATATTGAATGCAGGTTGCTGTGCATGAGTTTAGACAACTTAACTTTCTTGGTGAACATCACACACTTCGTTGATCAAAGTGTTAAACCGTCATCATCATTTTGAGTATTTCTATTGAACTGTATTTCGAAAATCATTTTTTGCACACCAAGTCCATCTGTTGTGTAATGATTGCACTTTTGCAAGAAGCACTGACTTTAACAGTTGACGGATTATTTTGAAATTCAAACCTAGGTACAGATTTGATAAAAGACAAGAAAGTTTTATATTGGTTATAAATATGGTTTTAAGGTCACAAAATAATTTAATCTTATACAATCGACGACAGAGATGATTCGGCAGAATTATTTGACTTAAGTTTTTGGGGTTAATATTTTCTTTCAATTTAATTTCCGAAGGAATCATATATAAGGAAGAAAAAACTTTCCGGAAGGAAAAAATCGAGTTAAGACAGGATAATGTGGGAGGAGAGGGAGTAGGGTGTTGGCCCTTCCAATCCCAGACAACACAATAATCTACATGTCTTGAATTATTTTTATAATTTATTATTTAACAGTTATTAAGCTAAATACTAGTATTTACATCACGAAAGAGCTTCTATATATTTTTCAAGTGGAAAAGCAGGTCGTCGATTGTAAAAGTTGATGCTTCTAAGAAACACGGACCTCCCGCAGAGGTTTGCTAAGGTGTCAATAGGGTGTACGCAAAAATTCCGAATAAATATCGGCTTATCACTTTGTATGAAGAACGCCAGTTATCATAAATTGACATAATGATTATTTGTATTTGCTGAAAAGGTCATTATATCAAGCATGAAATTCTGTAGTCTTTGAACAAGACGTAATACTGAGTATCCATATTTCATTAACATTTTTGTCAGTGGTTTACTTCGTTTTGCAAATTGTCTGTTTGTAGAGTATGCTCTTGAAGACCGAATCAACTTGGAGACACAATTGACATGTGTAGTTAAGTTACCTTTAGCATATTTTTTCAAATAAAATTCCGAATATGAAACAGATGTGTTAGTATTTTTAATTCGAGCCCAAAGGTATACACGTATATTGATTCAACATAGGAATGAAAATGAATATTGTTAGTTGATGTGACATCGTTGATATATCTTTAATTCCTCCAAGCATTTTTTCTTTCAAATACCGGATACGTTATTTTGTGTCACCTCCAACACACGGTTTCTGCTTTAAAATATGAATAAGAGAATATTATAATCAAAACTAATATACCAGAGACAAAATATCTAATTTTTTTTTAAATTTATAAACTGCGATAGTATATTTTAATTTATTGGTCTATTTGAATTTATTACTAGTATTTTGTTTTATATCTCATCTATTCTTCACCTTTATAAGTCAAGTGTATCTTCTGTCGTCTTCTAGGGAGAATAATACTGAAAACTTTTTATGATTTACTTTAAACAATTTAAAATTAGATAGGAGCAAAAAGAGTACATATTTGATCGAAATCAGACGTATGTGGTGTATTCTAGACCTTATGAACGTCCATTTGTCTGATTTTTTTTTTATTTAGTTTATAATTAGAAAATCTTTTACAGATTTTGTTAAAATAAAACACATTAAAACTTAATCTTTCTCAACAATTTAATTATAAACAGCAGAACAAATGATCTTGTACTTTTATAAGTCTACTGACTGCAACCATAACTAAACAAAAGATTTTGCTGCATCAAATTCGAGCAATTAGACTATTAAAGGTGCAAAATAAAAGAAAATTGAGGTCTTTAAAAAGAATTATGATCATTTCTGTCGAACCCTTTGCACCACATACATTATAAACATTTCGATTACTTAATAAGGATGTACTTTACTCTGTTCAGTAAATTATATTCCAATAGCAAATCAAGAGAAAGCGTGGAGATTATTTTTAGTCGTAAATGGTACATGTAGCATGTATTCTGTTTGTACTTGAAAATGACGATAATGGTAATCTAAAAACGAAGCTCTATGACAATCGTGATGACTTTAACTTTTCAATCGTCAACTTCCCTTACTTATGCAGCAATATACTTAAGCACCTTCAACGCCTGCTTCAGAAGTTTACATCTCTCAGTTGATTTGATTCGCAAGAGCATCCTCTAAGTATAATGACCTTGTCAGCAAATACTATTTATCATTAAGTCAAATGCTGACTGACGTTTTTGCATGACGACGTATTGTCAATTAACAATGGTTATTTTCATTCTTATATCGTTACGATATATCCTGATGATTTTGAGATAAAGGAAACCACAGAGTCGCACACATCTGTATCTAACAACCAAGCTCTGTGATAAACGTGATGGATTTAACTTTTCAATCGTCAGCTTTCCTTACTTATGTAGCAATATACCTTCATCGTCTGTATATGGAGTTTGTGTCTCTTGATTGCGTGTGCAATTTCTGGGGCGAGGTAAATTGTTGACGGGCGGGTTGATGGGGCAAGAATGACAGCAGTCTCTTTTGGGGTCATCATTTCGTAAGTTCTACGGTCGAAAAAATGACCTTATCAGCAAATACAATTTTTCATTGAGTCAAATGCTGACTGACGTTTGTTTTTAGTTAAATATGAAATAAATTGCATAACACTTTGTGTTTTAGAAATCAGGTCGTGAAAAAAAAACTGTTCACTTTGCTTGAAAAAAAATCACGAAATGCTTCAATGATAAAAGAAATTACTCCAACGTCAGTGCTGAAATTACTGTGGGAAAGTTGCTCTTAATCTATACAAGATATATTTCTTTACTCAAATTGTGGGGTCATCATCTTGAATAAAAGGGATATGCATGCCCATATCATTGGTTTGGATGAGTTAATGAGTGACTGTATGGAGCTGAGTTGATATTTAAATCATTCTTTCCTGCTTAAAATTCTGTCTTTGGAAGCAAGATTTTCTTTATTATATGATAAACTAAGGGTACCAGAAGGGTATCAAGAAATACACTCCAAGGACGGTCTCGGTTAGAATATCGAAAAGAACATGGTTCTAAAAGACCTTTATCAGCAAATTTAAAAAAAACAAGTACGAATTTATTAAAATTATTTAAACAGTAATGAATAATAAATGTCATCAATTTGCTTGAAAATGCACAGCTTTATAATAAGGAGAACAAGGATAAATTTGCTTAAAACAACTTTTCACTGAGCAATACTAACTTATACATATGCATGGAGGCACTAATGTCACTTGGTTGCCTTTCGATAGAATGGATTTGTGTCTGTTAAATTAATGCTGTCCAGTGAATCTCTCAATATATGATGTTTGTCATGTGCTCTTAGCTTATTCAGTACTACCTGATGCAAATTCCGGAGTTGGTCCAAATCTGTTTGGAAGTTTTCAGTCATGCTGGTTATTTCGTTCAAGTATCGGTTTGATTGGTAAATGTTAAATAACACTACAACTGACAAAACATTAACGATGAATAAACAGAGGTACACAGATTTTCGTTTCCGTCGCTTGTTTTGCTTCTTTCGCACTATCTCCTGTTTTTGGACCGGGTACACTATGATTGGGCTTTCTTTCTCCATTCAGTCAATTCCTTGTATATGTGTCAACTGTAAAAAGTCAAAACAAACATAAGAAAAATACAGAATTAATGATTTTACCGTGCATGTTTTATTGACAAATTCATATCATTTTTCATTTTATTTGTATTTTAGAAGAACTTAGATTTCATTATACAAGTGATAATCCAACTTATACTCATAGTTCCCTTTCTAAGGAAGAAATTCTTCAAAATCATATGTCAGTCTTGAACATTTTTAATATTCCGAAGAACCAAAATGAATTTTGAACTACCGTATAAATAAATTGGATTCCAAAACTTCATAAGAATCCTTACAAACAAAGATACATTGCGGGTTCCGGTAAATGTTCAACCAAGCCTTTCTTTACTCCTGACTAAGATATTGACAGTAGTGAAGAAAAAACGTCAAGTACTGTGCAACAATATATTCAAGAAGTTGTGTGAATAAAATGTCGATACTTAAAAATTCCAAATAACTTTTGGACAATTTGACATCACAAGATTTAACCAAAATCAACAGCTTAAAAACTTACGAATTTTCAACTTTATACACAACCATTCCCCATGATAAATTTAAGTCCAGGCTTTTGATATGATTGACAGCTGCTTTTTCAATAAAAATAGATCTCATAAATTTACTAACCTGGTCATTGGTCATTTGCAAAATTATTTTGTTAAGACACAATCTGATTGTACACATAAGTTCTCTGAAGTTGACTTCAAAATGCTTGAGCTTCTGATTGACAATATCTAAGTGGTTTTTGGAGACCAGGTCTTCCAACAATCCATTGAAATTCGAATGCGTACCAATTGCGCTCCTTTATTAGCAGACCCATTTTTGTATTCATATGAAGCAGAATTTGTGCAAAATCTTATGCTTGAAAAGAAGAAAAACACTTGCCATGGCCTTCAACTCAACATTTAGGTATATCGACGACGAATCGGCAATTAACAATGGTAATTTCCATTCCTATGTTGATACGATATATCCTGGTGATCTTGAGATAAAAGATACCACAGAGTCTGACACTTCTGTTTCATACTTGGATATTTTACTTGAAAAGGACGTTAATGGTAATATAACAACCAAGCTCTATGATAAACGTGATGATTAATTTTTCTATCGTCAACTTCCCTTACTTAATTATGCAGCAATATGCCTTCATCACCTGCATAGGGAGTTTTATATATCTCAATTGATTCGATACGCAAGAGCATACTCTAAGTATGAACAATTTCTAAAACGAGGTAAATATTTGACAAACAAGTTGATGAAACAAGAATATCAGAAGACTCGTAATAAGTCATTATTTCGTAAGTTCTTTGACAATTTATCATTGAGTCAAACGACGTTTTTGAAACTAATTGTTAGTCCATTATTTAAACACTGAATTGACGACGGATTTTCCTTTATTTTTCGATCATGACAAAGAGCACACGGCGGGTGTGACCGGTCGGCAGGGGATGCTCACTCCTCCATGGCACCTGATCCCACCTCTGATAAATGGAGGTCCGCGTTTGCTCTGCTCCTATTTTGTATTGTTTTATGGAATTTGATATTGAATATATACTGCTTGTTATCTCCATATCTTTCATTAAAAAAAAATCAGATAGTCTTGTTGTCACTTTTGTGGTTATCGCAGAGATAATAAAGAATAGGAATTTAAGGTAAGGACTTAAAAGTTTTCGAACTTAGAATGTCTTACCAATGTCATATGCTTTAACCAAAAAATCAAATCAAAAATTAACTTTCCATATAATGTTTAATATTGTACATTTCTGAAGTAATACTTATAAACCTTTACAACTTTTGTAAAGTTAAATTACAAACTGTAAACTTTGATTGAAAATTAAAATTATACGCGGTTATAATTAATTTTACTTCCTATTGATGTTATCTTATAATTTTTGATAAAAAAAAAGATTTGGTTGTTCATATCTCCTTAAAAGATAATAAGGTTAATTAAAACATGCATAAAATCCCATAATTTCAAACAAAGGATGTCAATTGAACAAAAGAAAAATTAAAATCATTCAAAGTATAGATATTACCTTCTTAACCGTTGTATACTTCGTTAAAACATGAAGAAGCTTTTTAAAAAATATGTGCAACTCACGAGGGCCCCAAGGCGTAATGCTTATTGGAGTAAGTTTATATGCATCAGGAAATTTTTTTCTCTCTTAAATAAAATGTATGCATAATGTTACAGCGATAACATGGAAATTTAATTTTTATGAATCTAACATCAAAATCAAAAGAAAATGTGAACAGAGATTTTCTTTTTCGAAAACAAAATAATCTCTGTTATAATACACTGTAATTTTAATTTAAAAATTAGGAAAAAGGATATCTTATTTGGTGATAATGAAAAACAACTTTCCTTATGAGGGAGGAGAGCACTGTCTGCACTTTATACATGTAATTTGTAGTCTTTTCTACTGTTCCATCATTGTCGGCGAGACACAAAAGGGCTAAATTTGACTTATCATAATTTAAAAAAATAAATGTTTATCTCCTGTGGATTGTTCACTGATTAACTTCCTGAATTACCAACGTTATATTGAACGTGCATCATTTAATGAGAAAACAAAAATTCTTTTTTTACATTTACACTCAGATTTTAAGTATCTTTTTAATACTTTGTATAAGACATATCAGTCATTTTCTAAATGAAGCATATGGAGATAACGAACAGACTGAGTATTCAAGATCAATAATCCATAAATCAAAACAAAATAAGAGCAAAACAGCACGGACCCCCAAAACATAAGAGGTGGGATCAGGTACCGTGGAGGAGTGAGCATACCCTGTCGACAGGTCACACCCGCCGTGTGCTCCTGGTCATGATCGGGAAAAACGGAAAAAATCCGTCGTCAATTCAGTGTATAGATACTGGACTAACAATTAGTATGAAAAACGTCAAGCAGCATTTGACTCCATTATAAACTGTATTTGCTGACAAGGTCATTGTATCGACCATAGATCTCGAATCTAGAAATACTTAAAATAATGAATAAAACCCTATGGCCATTATTATGATGGAAATTTAAAAAGTCATACTGTATCTGCGTTGCATTAATTGTTAATTTTCAATTTGCGTCATTATTATCCCAGTAAACTGACATATCTTTTTCAATATAAGATATTTTACTTGTAAATGTAAATAGTAAATCCAACAATAAAACTTCAATTTTCAACCATCAGCTTAAAGTGTAAAGCAATATACCTTTATCGCCTATATGGGGTTCATATCTCCCATTTCATTCGATAAGCAAGAGCATGCTCTACATACGAACACTTTCTAGATCTGAAAAGACACAAGTTAATGACAAGTTGATGAAAATGATACCATCAGTCTCGATTCAAGTTCTATGGGTCGAAACGAAGACCTTGTCAGCATGTACAATCTATCATTAATTAAGTCGAATATTGCTTTGCATCTTTTGTACCAATTGTTACACCATTCTCTACAAATTGAATTGTCTAAAGATTTTGCAATTTGTCCTCTCATAACAAGGACCACACGGCTGGTGAGACCGGTCTTCAGGGAATGCTTATTTCTATATGACACTTCATCCCACATATGAGGTCTTTTGAAAATCCACTTAACACTTCTTTAAGAGACATGTTTTTGCACAGCTACCAATTTGTATCGTGTCAATTGACTTTTGAACTGGGATATTCTCCGTTATATCCACATTTATAACACAATCATTTACAAAAAGAACAAGAGATATTCCCGCGTGCTGCAGTGGTTACAGCGTTTGCTCATGGATATTAACATTTCTTTCTCATTGTAGTTAGAGTGTCTACCCTAGAGTCGCGAAGTAAGAAAATGATCCTTACGTCGCGGGTTCGAATCCCACTGCGGGACCTGGAGACCGGTCCTTCGGATGAGACCAAATAAACCGAGGTCCCGCAATAGATGTCCCTTTTTGCCCAATGGCCCTAAGTGCCGAGTAAAGGTAAAAATTTGCAGCCCTCCACCAGTAAGTGATGGTGTTTCCATATGAAAAACAAATCTCGAGAGGGACGTTAAGCAATCCAACAAAACAAGACTTAGATGTATTCATTGTTTTTGTTAGAATGAATAATGAAAGTTATGAATTCAATTGTAAGTTTTGTCCTCAAGATTTGGTACATTCCTGTATCCCTTCTTGTGTTTAGCAAGCATGGAAGTACAGTTATAAAATAATTTTTCTTATTAAAAAATCAAAAATAAATCAATAGTTATTTATACATCATTGTTTAATATATATTTCATTCATTCAAGATATTTATGATATAGGTTTACTATTGATTTAACGTTAAAAGTACAAAAAAGTATTAATTTAACAAGTGGGTTTCAACATATTTTATTATCATTTTAAATTACAAAGGGATAGAGCACAATTTATTTAAACTAATCACGCACTCTCCCTGTATATGAAATTAAATTACAAAATTTGTATGTCAAAGTTAAACACTGCATTTTAAAAGATTACTTAACTTCAAAACTTTACAGCCATACCACTTTATTATTTGTTTAATATTAGACGCCCGCGTGACGCAGTGGTAAGAACTCTACAGTCGGGGAACAAGGATTTGATCCTTACTTTGTCGGTTCGAATACCTTTGCGGGAGATGGAGACCGGTCATTCGGGGAAGATCTTATCTATAAACGCAGAGTCGCAATATGTGCTTGCACGGAAAAGCTCCAATTGCTAAAAGGCCCTTAGTGCGAAGCATAGATCTAAATTTAAAGCACTCCGCCGCAAGTGATAGCGTCTCAATAAAAATAAAAATTAATTTTCTCAAAGGAATGTTAAACAGCTAATTAATCAATATCAATCTTAAGTGTTTAAACCAAAAAATGAATTAAAAGTTACATGTAAATACTGACTAAAGATACAGATAACTTGATCAGGTTTAATACTTACTTAAGAGGCAATCGAATGAAATGCATATAATATACAGTATATAAATACATGCATTACCTTATTGTAAGACGTTTTCTCTCACACGAGAATAAGACACATAGGTACAGCCCCGGGGTATAGTGTATTAGTCTATATGCTTCAGAAAAATCGGCAATTATATTAAAATGGCTGCAACCAAGTGATTTTAAGTTAGTTGATACAATGCATTTTTTAATGTACAACATTATACTAACTAAAAAATTATTTCAATATAAAGAAATGACGCATGTAATAAAAGTTAATTCTTATTTCTCAGAATTGATCAAAATCAGTGATTCAAACAACATCCCTGAGGGTGATGGTATGAAGATAGTGGTAAAGAAATATTAAGGTTTTTTCATGTAGAGTCGTCAATTTTATTTTTTTTTTTCCAAACATATTATATTGTTATTATAATTTTTGATTCTCAATTTTTACAAACAGATTCTCTGCAACCATGGTGCACCGAAATTCCTTCATTGGTTTTTGAGGGGAAAAAAATGATAAAGATTTTAGATTTATTCATCGGACGAACTTTGATCAGAAAAGTCTTTTTTCGCTTCCAAGGAACCTTTAACTCTTGACTCAAAAAAAGATATAACTGTTTCAATCTTTACATTTCTTTCTCATAGTAGTCGCCCGCGTGGCGCAGTGGTTAGAGCGTCTACCCTAGTGTCGCGAAGTAAGGAGTTGATCCTTACGTCGCGGGTTCGAATCCCACTGTGGGACGTGGAGACCGGTCCTTCGGATGAGACCGTATAAACCGAGGTCCCTTGTCGCAGTAGGTGCTGGTACTTTAAGGATTCCTCCCTGCTTATTTGCCCTAAGTGCCGAATATAGGACAAAATTTGCAGCTCTCCAACGTCAAGTGGAGGCGTCTCCATATGAGTTTAAAAATCTCAAGAGGGACGTTAAACAATATACAATCAATCAATCTCAGTACGAGGATTGATCCAAAAGCAATTTCACGTTTGTAAATCTTAAATTTCTTAAATTTCGACACGCTGAAAAGTTTAAGACAAAACGGGAATAGATAGAGGTATTAGTATATTAAGATGTTGTTGAAAAAACTTTTTTCAAATGAAAACATTAAAACTAATCTAACTTAACAATGTAAACAGCAGAACAAATGATCTTGTACTTATAAGTCTGCTAGCTTCAACCATGACTAAACAAAAAAATTTGCTGTATCAAATTCTGGCAATTAGACCATTAAAGGTGCAAAATAAAAAGAAAATTATTATCTTTAAAAAGAAAATTATGATCTTTTCTGTTGAACACATTGCAGTGCATAAATCATAAACATTTCGATTAGTTAATAAGCTCCTAATTAGTTCAATAAAGAATATACTTTACTCAATAAATTACTAGCATATTCCAATAGCAAATCAGCTGGGATAAATTGATTAAAATAATAATAAAGGGTACATGAAGGTACTTGAGAAAGCGAAGAAATTATTTTTGACGTAAATAGAAGTATGTACTCTGTTTGTACTTTCATGACATTGTACATAGTGTTGAACTTAGATCATATGATAAAAGTGAGTGAAACGATCTCAATGCTCTATGTATGAACAATTTCTAAAACGAGGTAAATTATTTACAAACAAGTTGATGAAACAAGAATATCAGCAGTCTCGTTTAAAGTCATCATTTTGCAAGTTCTGTGGTCGATACAAAAACCTTGTCATCAAATACAATTTATCATTAAGTCAAATGCTGAATGACGTTTATCATACTATTAAATTGTTTGTCCATTATTTATACACTGAATTGACGACGGATTTTTCCGTTATTCCCGATCATGACAAGAAGCACACAGCGGATGTGACCCGTCGGCAAGGAATGCTCACTCCTTCATGGCACCTGATTCCTTCTCTTATGTGTTGAGGGTCCGTGCTGTTTTCCTCCTATTTTGTAATGATTTATGGATTATTGATCTTGAATACTCAGTCTGTTCGTTATCTCAATATGCTTCATTTACAAATGACTAATATGTCTTATACAAAGTATTAATAAGATACTTAAAATCTGAGTGTGAATGTAAAAAAGAATTTTTGTTTTCTTATTGAATGAAGCCACGTTCAATATAACGTTGGTAATTCAGGAAGTTAATCAGTGAACAATCCACAGGAAATAAACATTTAATTTTTTAAAACTATGATAAGTCAAATATAGCCCTTTTGTGTCTCACCGACAATGATGGAACAACAGAAAAGACTACAAATTACAATGTACATGTATAAAGTGCAGACAGTGCTCTCCTCCCTCATAAAGATATCAGACATGCTGAATGGACAGGATGAGATAGAACTCCCAGAGGAGATCATTCCAGCCTGGCTCAGATGTTCCCCAGCTGATCTTTACTTCAGAAGAAATAATGAGGTATGACTTATAAATTAGATTCAGATTTTTAAGCAGGACAAAAGGATTTTAAGTATCAACTCAGTTCAATACAATCATATATTATCTCATCCAAACTACTAATTTGGAAATGCCTATACTTTTTATTTAAACTGTTGACCACGCAATTGGATTAAAGAAATAAATGCAATCTTCGCACAGTAATTTTCAACATTGGCGTTGCAAAAATCCGTCGTCAATTCAGTGTATAGATAATGGACTAACAATAAGTTGAAAATCGTCAGTCAGCATTTGACTCAATGATAATTGTATTTGCTGACAAGGTCTTTGTATCCACCACAGATTTAAAATCTAGAAATACATAAAATAATAAATAAAATCCTATTGCCATTATTTTGATAGAAATTTGAAAAAGTTGTACTGTATCTACGTTACATTAATTGTTAATTTTCAATTTGCGTCATTATTATCCCAGTAAACTTAAAAAAATATGACAGATCTTTTTCAGAATAAAGATATTTTATTAAAAACAGTGAAATAGTTAATCCAACAATAAAACTGTAATTTTTCAATCGTCAGCTTCCCTTACGGAAAGCAATATACCTTTATCACCTATATGGGGTTCATCTCTCCCATTTCATTCGATACGCAAGAGCATGCTCTACATACGAACACTTTCTAGATCTGAAAAGACACAAGTTAATGACAAGTTGATGAAAATGATACCATCAGTCTCGATTCAAGTTCTATGACCTTGTCAGCATTTACAATCCATCATTAATTAAGTCGAACATTGCTTTGCACCTTTTGTACCAATTGTTACACCATCCTTTACAAATGGAATTGTCTAAAGATTTGGCAATTTTCCCTCTCATAACAAGGAGCACACGGCTGGTGAGACCGGTCTTCAGGGAATGCTTATTTCTATATGACACTTCATCCCACATATGAGGTCTTTTGAAAATCCACTAAACACTTCTTTAAGAGACATGTTTTTGCACAGCTACCAATTTGTATCGTGTCAATTGACTTTTGAGCTGGGGTATTCTCCGTTATATCCACATTTATAAAACAATCATTTACAAAAAGAACAAGAGATATTCCCGCGTGCTGCAGTGGTAATAGCGTTTGCTCATGGATATTTACATTTCTTTCTCATAGTAGTCGCCTGTGCAGCGCAGTAGTTAGAACGTCTACCCATAGAGTCGCGAAGTAAGGAGTTCATCCTTACGTCGCGGGTTCGAATCCCACTGTGGGACGTGGAGACCGGTCCTTCGGATGAGACCAAATAAACCGAGGTCCCGTGTCGCAATAGATGTTAGCACGACAAAGGTTCCCTCACTGCTCAAAGACCCTAGGTGCCGAGTAAAGGTAAAAATTTGCGGACCTCCACCAGTAAGTGATGGTGTCTTCATATGAAAATAAAATCTCGAGAGGACGTTAAACAATAAACAAACAAACAAAAGTCGAAAACTTAGATGTACCGTTGTATTTATTGCTTTGGTTAGAATAAATTATGAAAGGTATGAATACAATTGCAAGTTTTGTCCTGAAGATTTTGTGCATTCTTGTATTCCTTCTTGAGTGGAAGTACAGTTATAGATTACTTTTTCTTATTTAGAGAAATATAAAATAATAGTTATTTATAAATCATTGTTTAATATATATTTTGTTCCTTCGAGATATTATTGATAAAGATTTACTATTGATTTGACGTAAATGTTAAAAAAAATGTATTAATTTTACAAATATATCATTCGTTGGGTTTTAACATATTTGATTGTCATCTAAAATTACAAAGGGATTGAGCACAAGTTATTTTAACTAATCATGCACACTAAAAAGTAAAAAAAAATATTAATTTTACAACTATAACATTCGGTGGGTTTTAACATATTTCATTGTCATTTAAAATTACAAAGGGATTGAGCACAAATCATTTTAATGTGAAATTACTAAATTACTAAATTGAATTGTCAAAGTTAAACACTGCACTTTTAAACTAAAAGCATATATAACTGCAAAATTTTACAACCATACCACTTTATTATTTGTTAAATACTCAGTATTAGACGCCCGCCTGACGCAGTGGTAAGAACTTTTGCTCTAGATTTGATTTGATTTTGATTTGCAAGATTTGATTCTTACTTTGTCGGTTTGAATACCTTTGCGGGACATGGAGACGGTCCTTCGGGTAAGATCTTATTTATAAACGAGGTTCAGTGCCGCAAGTGCTTGCACGGAAAAGCTCCCACTACTCAAAGACCCTTAAGTGCCAAGCATACATGTAGATCTAAATTTATATCACTCCGCCGCAAGTGATAGGGTCTCAATAAAAATAAAAATTAATGTTCTCAAAGGGATTTAAACAGCTTATTAATTAATATCAATCTTAACTGTTTAAACCAAAAAATTAATTTTAAGTTACATGTAAATATTGACTAAAGATACAGATAATTTGATCAGGTTTAATACATACCTTAAAGCCTTTAAGTTAAAGGCCATCGAATAGTATACATATATAATATACAGTATATAAATACATGCATGCATTACCTTATTGTTAGATGTTTTCTCTCACACGAGAATAAGACACATAGCTACAGCCCCGGGGTACAGTGAAGTTTATAGTGTATTAGTCTATATGCTTCAGAAAAATCGACAATTATATTAAAATGGCTGTAACCATGTGATTTAAGTTAGTTGGTACAATGCAATTTTTTTAATATCCAACATTACACTGTTTATAAAAAAAGAAGCATATTATGAAAGTTAATTCTTATTTCTCAGAATTGATCAAAATCAGTGATTCAAACAACATCCCTGAGGGTGATGGTATGAAGATAGTGGTAAAGAAATATTTCGGATTTTTTCATGAACAGTTGTCAATTATTATTTTTTAAACATATTATATTGTTATTATAATTTTGATCCCTCCCTGCTCTGAGTGCCGAATATAGGATAAGATTTGCAGCTCTCCACCGTCAAGTGGTGGCGTCTCCATATGAGTGAAAAATTCTCGAGAGGGACGTTCAACAATTATCAATCAATCAATCAATCAATCTCAGTCCGAGGATTGATCCAAAAGCAATTTTACATTTGTAAATCTTTAATTCGCATGCTTCTTAATTGCATCCCAACCATTCCTAAAGTGTTCGATGACATATATTTCATTATTGATGTATTTCCAAGAGAGGACTAGAAGTCATGTCCAATTCTAATAACGTTTTGTCTATTAAAAACAAAAGCGCATTTCGTAATTTCAAACTACCTGCCTTTATACCTTTCTGGTATACATTATGTATTTGCACCTCGTTTGCTCGTCATCTTCTATTCATTGTCTTTTCGATATATACTTTTACAGCTGCATGCATCAGGATAAACACAACTTCCCACCACTTTTTTTTAAAATTCAGGATAAGGTGAATGAATAAGTATTAACACACGAACTGAATTCGCACATTTTACTGACATTTGAAATTATCTTTTATTTAAGCAATAATGCGGCGATCTATTTGTAAATGTATACATGTAGCTACAAGAATGACGAAGCTTGGGAATGAACTATATGATCTTTCAAATTAAGGTCCGTGTTTGCTCTGCTCCTTTTCTGTATTGTTCATTGGACTTTTTAGCTGAATTCTGTTTTTTATATCCATATAATTCATTTATGAAAAAAATATTTAATTTACACCCTTAAATTAATTTATGTAAAACATCTGACACGGCAGACCCATGCTAGCAATTAAGTTTCTTAATCGCAAAATTTCTTATCCGTAAGATTAAAGCAATTCTCGAAGATCTTTCTGTAAATTGGTATGATTTATATTCTCGGCCGTCGGATGCTAAGATATGCGCGCGGGTTCTCACGCCTTTCACCATTCCCTCACAGAACCTTGTCAGTGAACGCGCAAACAAAAATTCTGCTGTAATTTTAATTGCCCTCCGTCCCGCCCCAACACCATCTGTAATTATTGCCGTGTCAGCATAGTTATCTTTGATTGGTTTTGTATGATACATATTCTTTTAGAATAGTTTTTTATGTTTACGTTTTAATTTGCTAAAAATATGTACGATTGTGGTGTTTGCGAATTTTTATACCCCACCTTTGATATCTATTGAAACAAAATTTATTATATTTTCAATTGTTCAATTTTTCTGATTCTGCATTATATGTTTATATGCATGATATTTTGTGTTTTTTCATACAGTCATTTATAATGTAAATAAATGGCATTTTTCAACTCACTTAATCTTAATTTTGTTTCTTCATATCAAACAGAGTTAAACTATTGTCAGTGGGTTTACATAAAGTTAATTTGTGATGGTCAATGTTGGAAAATAAGATGGGGGATAAGGCGGACGAAGTGCCTATAGTGTGGCAGACATGAAGTGAAAAATTAAATCTTAATTATGTCCAAATTTTATCTGATATTTCATCTAACATTAAGTTATACTTATCTTCAATTTACAAAAATTACACAAAGACTGAAAATATTTGTCTATGAAAAAGCATAGTTAGCATACACACACTAAAAAGAAGAAAAACGATAATTTTCTCATACTTTAACAAAAATTTTCAATATGAGTGGGTCTTCGCTCCTTTTTTTAGAAAGATAATCCTAAAGGTTCGCAATAACATATACATATTTTAGTTTACAAAAAAGTGAAGTGAAGACCCTCCATACCTTAAAAGTACACTAATTCGCATCTGTAATTACATTAAGTCAAGGGGTCATGCATATCACAATTATGATTTAAATGCCCCAAATCATCATGAGCCATGTAGCATATTGGTTAGCGCGTTGGTCTCAGAATCAGAATCAGTTTATTCGCTCAAACCATACAGCATATGGTACATGAGGAACATAAAGTATATACAATGTCTATAAAGTCGTCAGAGGTACATTAGTATAAATATACACACATATAAATAATTAATATAAATATATATACGTAAATAAATGTTTTACAACTGCATGTAGAGAGGATGTACATATAGTACATGTAATAATAAAGTATATGCAAAAAGAAAATACCAGGAGGACAGCTAAGAAGGACAGACAGTCTCAAATATTTTTGAAATAAATGTACATAGTTTTTGTAAAGATTGTATATTTGAATTGGCCATGAGTTCATAAAACTTGACAACATTTGGTCTGGTGCAGTAACTTTTGTGTAAAAATTTTTTTCTTATCTCTGAAAAAGCTGTACACTCTAAAATGTAGTGGTATTCATCGCCTATCTTTCCATTGTTACAAACTAAACATACTCTATCATTTAATGGGGTGCCACACCACCTCCCTGTTTCGACAGGTAGATGATGATTTGAGGTACGCATTTTCATCAATAGCTTTCTTTGTTTTGGGCGTAAATTTTTAATGTAGCTTTCAAATCCGAAATTGGTTTTAAAAATTCTGTAAATCTGGCCTTTGGAAGAACTATTTATGTCATTTGACCATTTTTGAATGAACTGGTCTTTTAAATTCTGATTTACAATAGCACTTAGCCATTTAGCATTGACAACACCTTGCTCATTCCATATAAATGAAAGTCCACAATTATTTAGAATTTTTTGAATACATTCAATCCATTGACATTTAATACCATCGTTACTTAATTGGTTATACATATACTTGTACACAATATTGACAATTTTATCTTCTGCACATGTAAACATCTTTGACCAGTAAGTAATCATTCTCGTAAAAACATTGATGTACAAAGGGAATCTTCCAGTTTCTCCGTAAATCATGTAATTTGGTGTAGAACTTTTCAAATTAAATATAGTTTTTAAGAATTTTAAATGGACACGTTCAATTATTTCCATATTTTCATAGCCCCATATCTCACATCCGTAGAGTAAGATGGGTGTGACTACTTTATCAAACAAGTCAAGCTGACATTCGATCGGTAAATTAAATTGTCTAATTTTTCTTATCACCCCGTACATTGCTTTCTGTGCTTGCTCACAAAGATGTTTCTTCGCTTTACAGTATGAACCTGTTCTTGATAATACAATTCCTAGATATTTAAATTCTTTTACATTTTCAATATTTTGGGTATTGTAATAAAATTTCCTCTTTAACATTGCCCCTTTGGAGAAAACCATGACTTTTGTCTTATCAACATTCACATTAAGTTTCCATTGAGTACAATAAGTATAGAATTCATTCAATGCCTTTTGTAAATCATCAGCAGATTCTGCCAAAATAACAGTGTCATCAGCATAAAATAAAATCAAAAGTTTTAAATGTAGTAATAATTCATCTTCAATTTGAATCTCAAAGCGATATAATACTTCGGATTTTTATTGCTAGGGCTTCGAATCTCACGAATACCATCTAATAGTTTTATACAAAAAAAAATTACGAGATCGTTTTTTCTCGTAATTTTATAAATTTCAATAATGAGAAGTTAATTCAAATACTCAATTCACATAATTGAATATGATTTCTTAAATTCTGATGCTATAGGAATTCTTCCTGCCTTGTTCCTCCATCTTCTTATTTAATGTATTTGGACTGATATCGTTAATGTAAATAGAGAATAAAATTAAATTTCAAGCATTTTCTTTTTTCTAAACAGCTAAGATTCTATTTTTCAAATGACAAGGATGTTGTATTTGCAGGGGAAGATGCGTTAATTAGACCTCGATGGAAAAGAGGTTCTTGAATTTTTATCTAAAACTAATTTTCCTGATAATAAGGCGTGAAAGTAACCTCTCAGAGACATAAATGAATATTTACTTTTTTAACAAGGTCCATGATACTTATGTAAAAGTCGTTTTTTTTTTTTTTTTTTACAGTATAGACTATCACTCATTCTACTAAACAGTTCCCTGTGGCGTATCGTTAAATTCACCCAAGCAGAACATGACCATATTGTGCGTAGTTTATTTTTTTGTTTACCTGTGATAATGTTTACCTGCTGAAAGTTGCTGAGAAAAAAACTACACACGGTATGACAAATTTAAGGTTAGTTGTATTAGTTCTTCTCTGTATCTTTGTTGTTTCCTGGAGGAAATAGAAAATTAGCAATGATTCACCACTCTTATGTACATTGTAAAAGTAATATTTGCTTTGACATTAATTAGCGAAGACATCATACAGCGTGGTATTGGCAATATACTGTATTACAAGAAGTAGTTATGATAAGTACCTTTCTACCTTTTTTAAAGCAATGTGATTGCATAGATATGAATTGAATTAGGATATTAGGAAGTAAAAATTTGTAACAACCTGAAACATATCAATCTTATGTTATTTTTATTGCTTTTTCTTATTTTAATGCATCAGTGAAACAGATAAAAAGGCCACTATATTTGTATAAAGGTTATTCTTAAATAGGCCGTTAAAATCATTAAGTACGTATTTTTTATATCTGGAAGTATCTTACCTGTAATTTGACGAAAATAAAAAAAATATTTATTATAAACAGTTATGTCTTCTTAGGTTAAGGGTTTTCGATCTACTATCGCTCAGAAGTCGCGGTCAGTGAATTAAGACCTTTGCGCAGAGAAAAATAAATAACAACAATGCAAGGAAAATTCATTTGATATTCAAAAATATTCTTGTAGTTCAAATGTTAATTAGACCTAATTAGTGAAGAAGGTGAAGAAATCGAATAGTGATCAATCTTTTTTTAAAAATTCTATAGACAATACAAATATGCAAAGTAAACATTAAATACGGTCCCCTCGAAATTTCAGGGATGGGGTCAGGAGCACAGGAGGAGTAAGCATCCCCTGTTGGCCGGCCACGCCCACTCAACCCTTTAATACTATACTCGTTATTATTTCTAGATAATTTCAATCAAATGGTTTATTTTCCGAAATGATTTTAAATTTTTTTTTTATTTAACTCTGAACACTTTAAATTTACATATTTTATTTAACTTATGAAATTATTACCATTCAAGGAAAAATGCAGCAATATTACGAATCATGATTACATGCATTTGTTAACTTGTAGTTGCAAGACTGATAAAATAAGGAAAGGACCTAAAAGATACTAAGTAAAACTAATATGAAAAAACTTTTAAGGCAAAGAATCCCTGTAACTGTCAAAATTGGAAAATTAATCCTGATTCCTTTGTATTTAGATTGATATCAAGGCACAAATATAACTTCAAGTAATTTCTCATTCAAGAGGGAAGATCAAGATTTTCCAAAATTTAGTTTAAAAATACGAAATTGGGGGGGGGGGGGGGATTCGATGAAGATCGAAGAGTAAGACTTTTCCTTTTTGTTGAGGAGAGTTTTAACTCTCGTACCATATTTCTATTCATGGGGAAATACTTTACTTGCAAAATTTATCAAAAAAATTTCTTGCAAAAATACGTTTCGTATAGACTCCTTTAAACAAGGCCAATAACATGTATTTACGTAAGATTTTTTTTTAACTCGACAGTATGTAGACTATCACTCTCTTCACTTTACTGTTCCCTGAGGCATATCATTAAATTCAACCAAGCAGAACATTTTTCCAATGGTGCATAGTTTTTATAACATTTACTTGTGATAATTATAACCAGCCTTGCTAAAAGTTGCTGAGAAAAAAAAAGCATGCACATTGTATGACAAAATTAAGGTCAGTTGTTTTATATTAGTTCCTTATCTTAACATCTTTGTTTTTTGCTGTAGCAAATAAAAAGCTCTGTTATGAATATATACATGTACATTGTAACAGTTACATCTGCTTGACATTAATATACGCATTTTAAAGAGTGGTATTGGCAGTGTACCTATATATACTTTTGTCCCTAAATAAATTAATGTGAGTGCATAAATTTAAAGTAAACAAGAATAATAGGATGTTAAATTCTTCAACAACTTGAGCTAATTTAGTCTAGTGTTGTTTTTATTGCCGTTTTCATCTTTATAAGCATCAGTGAAACAGGTTAGAAGATACATAATTTTAAGGATATTCTTAAGTAGGCCGTAAAAATCTGTATCTGACAAATAATTTGACAAAAAGATTAAAATGCATCGATTACAAATAGTTTTGAAGTTTAGAGTTTTGCGATCCATCCCTGCTCCCTGGTAAGCAAAGTAAAGAATTAAAAACCCTTGATTTAGCAGAATGAAAAAAATTTACACCAAAAACAATTAAATTGTATGACAAACGAGATAACTTCAGATTTTCAACCTACAAATTTCCTTATTAATATCTAAATAATTTTACCTTCATACGGTGTTTATGTCTCCCCGCTTAAAATTCACTACTGTAAATCACTTTTTATTCGCAAGAACTTTATTATACGAGAGACAGCGAGCAAGCAAAAATTCCATTCATGCGTATAATAGTATTCATTAAGATTATATAAAGAAATTTTAAAAATTTCTGAAAATTATGTCTCGCTTATAGAGAGTCAATGACTATTTCGCGAAAATAAGGTGTCACAAAAATTTAGTGATCTACAGTATTTGAGAGTATGCTCTGAGCACCGGTGATTAATTTTCAAACTGAAGCAACTTAAGTTAGGATAGCCTTCTAAATGGAACACGTCAAAATACGACTTTATATTTTGCTAAACAGGTCATTATAATGACTATAGAATTTAAAAAATATTTACCTGAAACAAAGTTTTTTGAAACTTTGTTGCTCAAAATTGTGTTTTTCAGCAAAGTTTTGGTACAACCCTTGTAAATGAAAAAAAAAACATCTACGAGCAACAATGCAAAATCATTCCTTTGACTTTCAGAATACATATATAGAGTCTAAATTAAAGTTAGGGGGTTATTTTTCCCCATTGATGTTTGTATGTTTAGGCCCTTAGGGGTTGCTGTTTTCATTTGTAAATCTTGAGATGTACACTTTAAACAAAACAAGAAAAGTATCTTAATTAACTAATAATTATAGTATTATTAGTGGTAATAGTAGTGATATTAGTATTATTCGTTTTATAATTATTATTATTATTTGTTAATGTGAAATTATTTATCTCTAATGAAATACTGGTATACATCTGTGTTTTCCTTCTTTCTATCTTTATTATTTTAAAAAAAATCGCTTTTCATTTTGCAGAATGTAATAAAATGTGACATGTTTCAAGGATACCAGACTCAAAAGAATCTCTTTATTATGTACCATACCATATTAATGGTTGAACACAAAAGCGAGGATCAAGTCAAGGGGATTAACTTGGAAGGACGAGAGAAAACTCCCGTTATTCTGGTGCAAGTATTTTTCTTGGTGATGTTATGCGTAGGAATCGCCATCGTTTGGCAAGTCCATATTCAGAATCGACTACTCTGGGAAATGAACGGAGAGCTTGAAAAAATTAAATCGCTTACAAACGGTGCTAAAATGGACAAAACATTGAAAAGTATTATGAATATGGACTGATTTCTTTCAGAAAGAAAAATTATGTTAGAAAATAAATTTGTTTCTAAGTCATTGAGTAAAAAAGGATTCCTTTATTTTGTTGATTAGGTAGGCTTTAATTAAAGTTGATTTTATATAATATGGATGAAACATTATACAGGTATTGACTGGGTGTGAGGGCAACATATGATTTGTTGGACCTGAAGGTGAAAATGTTACCCGAGGCCGCAGGCGGGGTAGTAACGACTCCTGTAGCTCTTAACTTCGGCTATTTCAGTGTAGCCGATATTGAACGATGATTAATTACTTGTGACGTTGCGGTCTAACAATTCTTATGTTGGACCGGCGGGCCAGTCAACAATGAAATTGTTAGACCGATGTAAAAAATATTTCTTTTGTTGGACTTTTATTTAGTAATAAATATATAGAAAGCTATTTATAGGGGTATAACAAATGAGATATTGTTAATTATTCAAGATCAAAAGTCCATAAAACAATAAAAACACGGATCTACAAAACATCAGAGGTTAGATCTGGAGTCATGGAGGAGAGAGTATCCCTTGCTGACCGGTTACACTCGCCTTGTGGTCCTTGTCATGCTCGGAAAATAACGAAAAAATCCGTCATCAATTCAGTGTTTGACTAACAATTAGTATGCAAAACGTCAGCATTTGACTCGATGATAATTTGTATTTCCTGACAAGGTCATTGGATTGACCAAAGAACTTACGAAATGAGACTCCTGATATTCTTTTTCATCAACTTGTTTATCAATAATTTACCTCGTTTTAGAAATTTATCATACCTAGAGCATGCTCTTGCGTATCGAATCGACTGACATACATAAACTCCGTATGCAAGTGATGAAGGTATATTGCTGCATAAGTAAGGAAAGTTGACAATAGAAAAGTTAAAGTCATCACGTTTATCATAGAGCTTGGTTGTAAGATTATCAATAACGTCTTTTTCAAGTAAAATATCCAAATATGAAACAGATGTGTCAGATTCTGTGGTATCTTTTATCTCAAGCTCGCCAGGATATTTCATATCGAAATGAAAATGGAAATTACAATTGTTAATTGATAATATGTCGCCGATACATGTACATGTATATCTAAATGTCGATTTAAGGGCCACAGCAGGTGTTTCCTTATTTTAAGCATAAGATTTTGCGCAAATTTTGCTTTATGTGAATATAAAAATAGGTCTGCTAATAACGGGGCGCAATTGGTACCGATGGGAATTCCAATAGATTGTTGAAAGACCTGGTCTCCAAAAACAACATAGGTATTGTCAATCCGATTTTCAAGCATCTTTTTGATGTCCAATTCAGAGTACTTGTGTGTACACTCAGAATTGTTTTTAACAAAATAGTTTTGAAAATAACCAATGACAAGGTAAGTTAATTTACTAGTTCTGTTTTTATTGAAAGATATCGAAAAGCCTGGACTTTTATTTATCATGGGAAATGGTTGTGTATAAAGTTGAAAAGTTTTTTAGGTTTTGATTTTGGTAAAACTTGTTATTTCAAATTGAAAATTGATTTAATCTTGGAAATTTTTTTAGAATATTCTTTTCGAATTTTATTTGAGTCTACACAAAGAAATAAAAAGTATATTTTTATATAGTTTGCCCCTTTTTTAGAAGTATGACCATAAACTTAACTCATTTACATCTCATAATACCTTATCAGCAAAAATAGTGACAATTCTTAGCAAAGAGGAAAAAAGTTCTAAAATGATTTATAAAGCATCTCTGTCTTTACATCTCGTACGTACATATCCAAAGTTTGAATAAAAATACAGCATGAATGATTGAAAACAGATGTTCATTTACAATAGGCACAAGACTGATATAGTTAAACATTGAATTATTTTTTCAGACAAGTATATGTTTCGTCAAAACTATTCTATGTTCTCTGTGTCGATCATCAAGAAGTTGAATGAATTGTTTATATTTTCTATTTGTGCATTGTTCTCTTGTAGAGAAATAGATTTTTGAAAAAGAAATGTGTAAAATAATTGGTATAAATGTCACTTGGTCTTCCCCAAAAACAAACTAGATGTACTGTGAGCAATGAGCTCACTAAATGATACCCCCCGCCTCCCATATGAATATAGTGGCAGTGTCCATGTTTTGCTCTGGAAAATCAAAAATATATGTCAGATCAAAAAGTAAAATAGGAGGTGCATAATGGCAATATGTAATTAAGAATCTGTGAAAGTTTTATTAAATTTCCTTAAGTGGTATGAGAGGAGTTGAGGATAAGAGATGGGTACCCCAAAGCGTAACAGACGGATGGACGGACGGACGTTCAGACGGACGGACATACGGACGGACGGACGGAAATACTGATTACTATATATCCTCCCACTTTCCAAGCGGGGGGTATAAAAACAACAGTGTTAATCTTAATATTACTTTTACATATTTTTTTCAAGCAATCAAAATTTAAAAAAAGAAAATAAAATAAAAGAAAGAAATACATGCGTAACAATACATAACAACCCAGATTGTTATTATACCCCCGCTTGAAAAGTGGGAGGGTATATAGTAATCGGTATTTCCGTCCGTCCGTCTGTTACGCTTTGGGGTACCCATCTTTTATCTGCAACTCCTCTCATACCACTGAAGGGAATTTAATGAAACTTTCACAGAATCTTCATTACATATTGCCATTGTGCACCTCCTATTTTACATTTTGATCTGACATATATTTTGGATTTTCCAGAGCAAAACATGGACACTGCCATTATATTCATAAGGGAGGCGGGGGTATCATTTAGTGAGCTCATTACTCACAGTACCTCTAGTTTAAATGTATACATACATGTATATCATGTACAAAATAAATACAGACATTCATGGATGTTATGAAAAATGCCTTTATTGCAAGATGTATTGATAATTAGCTCTTAAAGATGACAAAGTTGGTCAGTTGTACGTGATTTCAACATTATCAGTTAATATTTAAAAGATCACTCTAACTGTATCGAGCAAAGACTTGGACATATTTAGTGCATTGTATGTACTGCAATTTTTTTTTCTCCCATATTGCTATTTTCATGAAGTTGGCCTCACATTTTGAGCGTCAGAGTTGTTGAAAACCCACCTTCTTCTGCCGTGCGTCTTAGAATTTTTCTCTTTTTTTTCTTTATTTTTGACCTTATTCCAAAAAAAAAGTCAACTAATGAGATGAAAATGCTCAACAACAAAAGGTTTGTATTGCAATGTTATTACCACAGTTTAAAAAGTGTACGAGTTATGTTTCATTACATTATATCATACATGTATTATTTCTCTTTCTTAAAAATCAAAAGCCCTAAAAACTAGAGGTATTGTGAGCAATGAGCTCACTAAATGATACCCACCGCCTCCCATATGATTATAACTGAGGACAAAGTCCATGTTTTGCTGTGGCCGGGAAACCCAAAATGTGTGTCGGATCAAAAAGTAAAATAGGAGGTGCACTATGGCAATATATAACTAGAGTTACTGTGAGCAATGAGCTCACTAAATGATACCCCCGCCTCCCATATGTATAAACTGGCAGTGTCCATGTTTTGTTCAGGAAAATCCAAAATATATGTCAGATCAAAAAGTAAAATAGGAGGTGCACAATGGCAATATATAATAAAGATTCTGTAAAAGTTTCATCAAATTTCATTCAGTGGTATGAGAGGAGTTGCGGATAAGAGATGGGTACCCAAAAGCGTAACAGACGGACGGACGGAAATCCCGATTACTATATACCCTCCCACTTTTCAAGCAGGGGGTATAATGATTGCTTGAGCAACTTAATAAAACAAAAAGGTTTAACTTATAGATATAGGTGAATGTGGATGAAATTTTTAAACATTTGAAAACCTGTTTGCGGAAGACTTGGTGAAATATTTTTAATTTTCTCATCGAGTTAATATTAAGCTTGTTTGTATTTCGCAAGTGATGGTTAATCATACAAAGATTGACCCTCGCTCTATCAGCATAAACACTGCTGGAAATGTAAATAAAACAATCATTCACAAAAGTAATGTCACGTGGAGATTACAAATTAAACTGTCCCTGATATTGACTACAGAATTCATTTAAATACCCTTGAGGTTTCCCCTAGTACTTCAGATTTCTTGTAAATTTTTGATATTAGAAAAATGTTACGGTCAGTTGTTTTAGTTTTGATCACGATAATTGTGCAATCCTTGGCTTTCGGCGATTTTCCTACCTATGAAGATAGGTTGACATTCAAGGTATATCCACATGGACTCAAAAACAAAAATGTTACAAAAGCTCTTTCCGAGCTAAAACTTCTAGTTAACAACGCACTTGATGCAGAATTTCTAAAGAATGTGGCGGAATCTGGGGACAAAGACTTATTTGGATTAACCTCGGGTCTTTCGGCCGAAAATTACACTGTATCAGAAACCTGTCGCAGCCAGCTGAACCATACAATAAATGGATTAATAAACAGCGAATTCTGGGCTCTTAAAAGTAAGTTAACCTGTAAAGGCATGTGGAAATACTGATTTCTATAGTCATTTTATCCAGACTCAACTGTCAAGCTTAAAATGGTTATCTACATTTCTGATACTGCATTTTGCTTTGTTCTTCTAGTGTTGGACGCTTCAGCCAAAATAGACTCGGGTATATTAGAGGGAAATACAATATGGCTTGGATCTTATGACGAATGTTTACAAATAGACGAGACTCTACCAGGCATGCCTCCCTCCAATAGTGGCATGGAAACACATTTCTGTGCCGTCCAAATACCAATAAAAATCGCATATATTCCCTTAACTGTAAGTTTTTCTTGGTGTCATAGAAAAGACATGTACGTGTCGCTCACTTTCAGATCTTGGATGTTTTTCACCTATTGTGAGTTAATGATTATAGTTAGATTGTAAGTAAACGAGAACACGTTGGAAAATAGTCAAATCTTTGACTGAATTACATGTATTAGATGTTCAGTACTATTTTACAGGTGTATGTTGCTGTATGTATTCCTAAACAATGTTCACCTGAAGATCTGGCATATCTCGCTAATGAATGTAAGTATTGAAAGTGCTTTTAAATGAAATCATTATATGTTATCTTGCATGAAAATTTCAAAAATTTATCTTCATACTTACAGTAATCTCGATGATAGAAAAACTTCTTCCAATCAAAAATCCGATTCGCATTACCAATGCCTTTTGTAAAGCAGCACCTGAAATTGACACAAGGGCAGTTGTAGCAATGTAAGTTAATGTTCTACAAAGTTTATCATATAAAATCTATCTAACAAGTACTTTGGGTATTAGAGTTTGTATTGCAACTGCAATGATCATAGTTGCATCAAAAACTATTTTGAAAGACACTTTTTTCCTCCTTTGTAACCTGTATTAAGTAGAATTATCAATGAACAAACTTCATTACTGGCTATCATTTTGGATGGATCTTCTGATGTTACATGATTTACTTCCAGAGTGATACTAGGAATATTTGCTGCGCTTTTGGTGGTAAGCACGTTGTATGACATTATTTTCATTCAATGGCCCACCAAAAGAGACCAAACTTTACAGGAGCATACATCAACTGCATCAACTAACGAAGAAAAAACACCCCTTCTGCACGAGAAAGAGAACACGGCCCAAAAAAAAGAATGTAAGAAATTTTTTTTTAATATTCAGGTCCAAGTTTATTGGATTACTTTCTTTGTTGTTGTTGTTATTTTAAATTTAAAAAAGCAATATGTTTTTCATGTGTTATTTAGAATATCATTCTAAATTGAACATCTACAGGGCTTACGATTAAAGCTGAATAGAGTTATATGTTTATCCTATTATATCAAAATCATATCAAGAATTATATATAGATACTTCTTGTAACAAAATCGTATCAACAATTATAGGAAACCGTATCATTCTTTTTTTTATATTTTAGCTATCCTGCAAAAGCTCCTTCTCTCCTTTTCGTTATATTTAAATGGGAAGAAGATCTTACAAGTCAATCATTCTGCTGGGACATTAACTGCATTGAACGGCATTCGGTTCCTCAGCATATCCTGGGTTGTGCTGGGGCATTCGTTTGCGTTCACAATCACCAACTTTAGGAACTACTACACAGCTGCACCGAAATTCATGAAACGTTGGTCTTTTCAAGCTGTCCTCAACGCTTTAGTGTCAGTGGATTCTTTCTTTGCTCTAAGGTGATTTTTATTTTCGTCTGTGCTTTTTTTTTCAATTTATTTTATTTAAGGAGAGAAGATTCATTCTCTTTTATACAACGTCTCATTTAGACCAAGAAGCTATATTGTTAATTCACAAATTATAAAATAATAAAGAGACATTTTGCAATAGATGCTGCAAAATACTAGTATCCGAAGTTGGCTTGAGATTTGAGGGAGGAAGAAGAAGAAATAAAGATTTTATTAATTTATTTTTCATTACTTTTTAGCGGCTTGTTAGTAGCTTACCTTACTCTTAGAGAAATGAAGAAAGGAAAAGGACTCCTCAGAATCAACTGGTTCATGTTTTACTTTCACAGATTCTGGAGGTAGTGCATTTAAGTACATGTGTTATCTATTGGTTATATCAAATTAGTTTGATTTTGATTTTCTTTAACATAATGTTGAACCTTGAGGAATAATTAAAGTTATTTTCTGGGTCCTCATTTCTTTGAAAATTTTAAGATAAAATTTGAATGAATTCTAATCTGTGCAAGTGACATTTAGCTGCAATCCAGACCTTTTACTTTTTTAGGCTGACCCCTGTGTATATGATATTGTTGATGATCAGTGCCTGTCTTAGTCGATACTTCGGTGATGGACCTTTGTGGCCAGAGCAGGGATTCGAAAAGGATTACTGTGAAAATACATGGTGGAGAAACCTGCTCTACATTAATAATTTATTTAACACTGAACCGGTACGGTTTCACTTTTGATTGTGATCATGTTTGTAAAATATCTGAGGTACATATTTACATATAGTGATTTTACAAACCCGAGGAAGTATATGCAAATAAAACCTCTGTTTTCATTGGCAGTGCTTTGGTGTGTCGTGGTATTTAGCCAATGATATGCAGTTTTATATCCTGAGTCCATTGATGTTAATTCCATTGTATTTGTAAGTTATCTTTGTTTCAATTATTTAGAAACATATTTCAAAGAAAACAGTTGTCTAAGTGTAATATTCGCGTATTCCAGCTATTACCCGCTAGGAATAGGCGTCTGTTTCATTTGGTTGTTGGGGTCTGCAATCACACCGGGCGTGGTCTCCAGTGTTTTGGATCTCCCGCCATCATCTGTAGGTGGAGGCGGATCTCCCGAGTAAGTTGAGAGCTATTGTCTCTATTTATTTTTTAACTTACGTCAACTGTTATTGTTTTTTACTTAGATGCAAAAATATTATTCTTAAAATTGTTTTAAAATTCAATGCATTGTTCGTTTACAACGGTTATGAAAATTTCGAAGAATATTCTTTAATTATATTTCTTTTTACAGAGGGAGAGCAGATTACATGGTTGATTTCTACATAAGACCGTACTGTCGAATGGGACCTTATATTGTCGGAATAATTGTCGGGTCATTATTGTACAAAACAGATTGTAAAGTCATAATCAACAAGGCATATATATATATATATATATATATATATATATATATATATATATATATATATATATATATATATATATATATATATATATATATATATATATATATATATATATATATATATATATATATATATATATAGATATAGATATATATTATAGTTCCTTCTTTTGTTTCAGTATTTGAACCTGTTGTTGTGGTTCATCTTTGCAACACTTGCTATCTTAGTTCTCTATGGACTCCGTGATGCTTTTGTGTATCCGGAGGATGCCCTCAGTCGCGACGTGTCAGCTTTATACAACGCTACTCACAAAATCGTCTGGGGAGCATGCGTGTGTTGGGTCATATTTGCATGTGCAACCGGAAATGGAGGTAGGATGTTTTGTCAATCAGTTTAACTATACATCTTCAAGGCGTATTTTTCTATATTCCGATATAACCCTATATTACACGACAAAATAATTAACATATTAAATACAATACTCAATTAACAAAATTTAGCCTCATTTAGATTTATATGTTTTGTGAATGGTAGGTTTTGTCAACACTTTGCTGTCCTGGTCGGCGTTTGTTCCGCTAGCCCGTCTCTCCTACTGTATATACCTCACTCATCCTTTCATTATGTACACCTACTCCGGATCTCAACGAACTCAGCTGTATCTAGACGATTTCAACATTGTAAGTATTATTTCTGTTATTATCGGAATTGACAAGGTTCATTTTTACAACAAAAAGACATTTTTAGCTAAGGATTATAAATTTCCATGTACAGTATCAAACTGATACATTTGTAGCATGTGTATTTCATAGAAATACTAGCATACATGTCTAATTGATATGAATTTTATGGGATTTTCTCTCTAATTCACAGATCAATATTTTTCTCGGCCATCTTGTCTTGTCAACGTTGACTGCCTTCGTAGCCTCGTTATCATTTGAGGCACCGATGATGGGTTTAGAGAAAGTTATCCTGAAGAGACAGCGAGCACATTAACTAGAAGCATTTTTAGCATTTTATTCAGAGTACCTGACACGTCAAATACTATGTATTTTTTGTATTCATTGTTATTTTTACAATTTGTTTTATATTTCATTGTTATTGTTAATAAATATTTTTAAAAGAGTCTTACTGCGTTTTCTTCTTGGAGAATTGTGCCCTAAATCAATTTCTGTGAATTGCTCGTCACACTTACGGCCGACAAAACAGTAATAAACTATCTGAGGTCTTCTTCTAAGTATTGTGACTACTAATAGCTTTGTTTCATATGCGTTGTCTTATACAGATACATTGTATTATGATGTGACATATTAACTTAGTTATAAAACAATCCAATCGGTAATTGCCACATAAATTAAGCAATTCTTTAAAAAATTGATTCGGTTTAAAAAATTACTTTCAGGCTATTGTGTTGGGGGAATAGTAAACAGTGAACTTTCCCTTAAGTGATAATTTTGAATGCTAAACAGTATTTTGAAAAAAAAAGTATTTTGCTATACCTGGATTAATATTTCTAAAACCCCACACAAGATCTGTGTTTTAAAGAAAACTCTACACAAGATCTTTTTTTTTTACATTTGACATAAATTATTTAAAACATGTAACTGTTGTTTGAATTGTATTTTTGTTTGATGCACATACAACGGTTGTTCAGGAATTTATTTAAGACTGCAAAAAGATTATTGAAAATAAAAAGAGCGGGTAATACATGTATCCCGGTGAGCTTGAGATAAAAGATACCACAGAGTCTGACACATCTGTTTCATATTTGAATGAAACATGGAGATAAGGAACAGTGTTCAAGATCAAAAGTCCATAAACAATGCAAAATAGGAGCAGACAAACACGGACCTCCAAATTATCAGGAGTGAGCATCCCCTGTCGACCGGTCACACCTGCCGTGTGCTCCTTGTCATGATCGGGAAATAACGGGGAAAAAACCTTCGTCAATTCAGTGTATATAAATAATGGACTAACGATAAGTATGAATAATGTCAATCAGCATTTGACTCAATTATAAATTGTATTTGCTGTCAAGGTCTTTATATCGACCGTAGAACTTACGAGATGATGACTTTAAACGAGATTGGTGAAATTCTTGTTTCATCATCGTGTTTGTCAATACTTTACCTCGTTTTAGAAATTTTTCATACGTAGAGCATGCTCTTGCGTATCGTATCAACTGAGATACATAAACTCTTTATGCGGGTGCTGAAGATCTATCGCTGCATAAGTAAGGGAAGTTGACAATAGAAAAGTTAAAGTCATCTCGCTTATCATAGAGCTTGGTTGTTAGATTACCATTAACGTCCTTTTCAAGTTAAATATCTAAATATGAAAGAGATGTGTCAGACTCTATCCACTGGTATCTTTTATCTCAACATCACCCGGATATATCGTATCGACATAAGAATGGAAATTACCATTGTTAATTGACCATACGTCGTCGATATATCTAAATGTCGAATTGAAGGCCACAGCAAGTGTTTTCTTCTCTTACAAGATAAAGACGTTAATGGTTATCTAACAACAAAGCTTTCATGGCACCTGATCCCATCTCTGATGTATTGGAGGTCCTTAATAGTTTTTTTTAGAGAAACAGACAACCGTACGGACAAACAAAAAATATATACTCAGTACCCCGAATATTCGATTACGGTCTTATGTTTTTTTTATATTTCACAAGTGTATTCCATGTCACACTTTTCTTCAGGTATAAATTTTTTTTTACCTTTTGACCTTGACTTAAGAGTTTGATTTACTTTTTGAAAACTATCTTTGTTGATAACTTTTAGATTTTTGTCTGTTAATCTTTCTGTCTGTTTTTAACAAAAACTTTATCTTTCCCTGTAACTTTTGTTTGATTGATGCTAGGGTCATAACTTTTACATTTTGCAGTTCTTGTGAAAGACTTTTTTTTAGTGTGTATTTATTTGATTTATTTGACATTGAACTTGACGTTTGATCATCTTTTGCCAAAAAAAAAATCAAATTTTTACCGCAAGTTCATAAATTTTGTTCAGTTACTGCTAGGACTTTCATCTTCACAGGTGTATTCATTGTGGTGAGACCTTTTCTTGAGTATAGATTTTGTTGACTCTAGAGTTTGACTAACTTTTGATTGAAAAAAATTAACCTTTGCTATAACTTTTGAACAATTATTGCTAGGGTTTTCAAATATGACCTTTGCATATTTCTTGTGAAATGACTTTCCTTTGGATACCAGCTATTTACATCTTTTGAGCTTGATCGTGGATTTTTACTTTATTAAAATTAAACTTTAAATCTTAGTCTTAGCAATTAATGATTTAATGCTAGGGAATTTATATTTCACATTTATATTTCTTATGACAAGTCCTTTTTTGAGTATCATTTATTTCAACCCTTTGAAATTGACTTTAGATAGAGTAACTTAAAAAAAAATAACCTTGGCCATAATATTTCGGTTGAATATGTTGGGCTTTCATATTTCATAAGTATTATTTCTTTGGAAAACGACTTTTTGATCACTTGAACTTGATCTTATAATTTAGCATGCATTTTAGAAATTTAATCTTTGCCAAGGCTGTCATTTTGATTAAATGTTGCAACTGCACTCCTTGATCTTTATTTTTTCATACCTAGGAACTATATATTTTCATTTTTCTCTTTAAAAAAATAGATCTATCAACCTTTGAGGGGAAACAACACGATTAAATGAAATATCATTATTACAAATTCAGGAAAAAGCTCTGGTGTAAGAAATTTAATTGCAATACTTAATAAGCATTTCTATAATATGAATATAATAAAAATGTTAAAATGCATTGTTTGATTCATTTCACAATAATAAGGACTTATCTGTTGATGAACAAGTTTGATGGCGTCTAGACATCTCCTACACTGGACCGATAAAAATGAGTTACACGGCATGGGGAGAGTGATGATAATAATTTTTTATACTTAAAAAACCCCATTGATTCAATAATTGATTTATAATTTAGTCAATGGTGTTTTACTATACTGTAATTTGCTGATAAAAATATAACATCTTTATTTAATAGTGTAAAGACATTAATAATACTTGCTCTGGAAAGGAATAATCGTTTATCAAAAACTGTATAAAATTTATTACTATGTTTCAAAGTGTCTTAATTAATTGTTTTTCCAAAGATGGAAACTTACAAATATTCAAAACTTTCGTGTAATTTAGGCTCATAATCAGGGTTTGATAATATTAAAGATAAAGAACAGTTAGTCTATTTCTGTTGAACACTTTAAAAGCAGTTGCCACTAAAATATAAGTACATATAATAAAGTATAGCTAATCTATACACAATTCGAAACAGCTTATATAAGTACAAAATTTATCTGCATAACTGGCTATTAAGTGAATATCATTTTGCCCTATTAATCACTACACATAGGTATGATCATGTACACAGAAATAGCCGTAAGTTTAATTTCACAACACGGGTAGGATAGTAAGATAACACGGTTCACCATACTATATATATTGAACATCAAACCCTAAAACCAGTCTATGTACAATACCCTTTTACACAACAGTCAACCTCATCTCAACATGAAAGCATTAGGTTTAACTGTTATTTTTATCGCCTTTTGTTCGATTTCTGGAGCGGATGTTCCTTTTCCATCTTATGAAGAACTTGTATCGTTTGACCTGAGGAAATTAAACCCAAAACCACAGAGAAACAACACATACAAATTATTAGAACTTAAGTCAGTGATCAATCAAGTACACGATGTCACTTTCTTAAAATCGTTGGTCGATTCTAACGATGGCTTTTTAACATCATCAACAGAAGATGAACCCAACCTTCTAGCCGACAACTACACGGTATCTGAAGGATGTCGAGAGAGTTGGAATCAGACAATGACGGCGTTGACCATAAATGAGTTCTGGGCTTTTAAAAGTAAGTATATTTTTGGTATTAAAGTTTCTGTGTTTTAGTTATACGTATAAAATCCCTCTTCAATTCATTTTTGTCTGTCTTCAGTGATTGATGCTTCCGCCAAAATTGAATCTGGGATTTTAGACGGTCATTCAAAGTGGCTTGGGTCTTATGACGAATGTTTTAATTTGGAAGCCCCTGTGAAACACTTTTACTTCGAACCCGTTGAGACACAGTTCTGTTTTGCCCACATTCCAGCTAAACTGCAATATATTCCATTGGAGGTAAGCCAGAGAAGAATAGAACATATCAATAGTTATAGCAGAAGACATTAAAGAATACATATTTACATTTCCAATAAATTTCCCCTACGATGTTTTACAAAATAAAATGCAGTATATTTTCTCATGAACTACATTAGGTATGTACCACGAATAAGCATGAATATCTCCATTGTTACGTCACAATACCGCTCTTGACGTCAAAAAGTAAAAAAAATATAGTGCACACTGTTTTGTTTTAAAAATGACAGTTGAACGGCGTAAATTTATGGCAAGTCATCAGAAAAATAATGTAAATATAAGAAATGATTTAATTTTTTGAAGATTCATGAGGTATATGAACTACAACGCTTCACGCCGGCATATTTATCATGAAGCGCTAACGCGCTTCATGGAATATGCCGGCGTGAAGCGTCGTAGTTCATAACCTCATGAATCTTCAAAAATTAAATTCATTTCTTAAGAGGCTGTCCACCGAAAAACCAGGCAATGGGTGGCACATCGCATGTCATGGATTTTAATTATTTTTTGCATGTAGACTTAATAAAGCAAGTGTTTACACATGACAACATCAAAAAAATTTATAGTGCTCCTCTAGTCCTAGTTTTGGTAAATGCTTAATTTTAAGTGCAAAAAGGTCAACATGAGGGTAAAAAAAAATACTACGTTTTTATTTTGTTTTATATGTAACAGATACTCCAGAGGTGGATGTGCCGATGAATATTATTTATAGAAAATACTTTTATTTTTTATTTTATGTATGAATAAGACTCCAATTTATACTTCTTTACAAAAAATTATCTGGTCCAAATTTGAGTTTAGCAAGTAAATGTTTAAATTCAGTATTCAATTTCAATTACGTTCTAAAACCCAATACAATGCAAGGACATATTTGTTTACTTATGTTTTTATGAATACAAAGTACAAACTTTTGGGTCATTCAATAAAATCATTGGGAAAAGGTATTTTGAAAGAAATAAAAGGAGTCAAATTTACTTATTTTTTATAGTTTTCACAAATGCAACCGATCCCGACCGGAATTGTATAAAGAAGAAAATACTAAAATAGTAATGTCAAATTTGGCTCTTTTGTTGTAATATGATTAAGAAATTACTTGATTTATTTTTTAAACATATAATATAGGTGGCAGTTGCCTTTCGTTTCATAAATTTATTAATTTTGCATTATTTTCGATCGGGATCGGTTTTATTTCAATCGGGATCGGTTTTTACCGTAAATTTAGAAATATTTCCTAAATTCGGCTCTTCATGTTAATTCATCAGAAAAAATGCTTGTCTGTTGTTTCTTTTCAGTCAGTTTACTGTTTTTAAATAAGTGAAACCATAGATTCAAATGTATGTATTATTTAAATTATCAATGTCTTTTACTTGCATGAAGATTACATGTAAAACATCTGCTGATCTGATTGATTTCTTAATAGAAACTAGGTATTTCTTTAAAAAAAGTATTTGTGCATGCATTATGCAACAAACAGAGCCGACAACTTTCTAGCTTCATTATTAATCTTTTTTCACGTAAAATTTCTTTTTTATTTGTCTCAGGAATTAAAGAGTAAATTCTATCAGTAGCGAAATTAAAATTGCCGAAATGCAAGAAATAGTTTTTACAGTCTCGACTTTATCCAAGTTTTTTCTTACCTGTCATCTGTAAAGCCTTTTCCTCTTTTACAAAATTTGATTTTATATAAATAAGAAAATATGTTCTTTCATGTAAAGTATAATTTTTCAAGAGCCGATAAATCGCAGGCAAAAAGCGCGGAATGGGGGTGCGGGGTAATGGCATCATTATTTTAAAAAATTGATTTCATGAACGTGAAAACATTTTAGTATTGGTCAACATAGTCACAGGTTTATACTCCATCTTAAATATGTGCGTGTGATTGTTTCAATCGCCGAATAAAA
>PRKT01000010.1:1346960-1384377 GCA_003671525.1 Saccostrea glomerata | reverse complement strand
TAATCAAAACGTCATCTTGCTGAGACGCCGCCCGTGTACTGTGTAAAATACATTTTGATATTATTTAACATTTAGTTTAATGCACTCTGAAGACTAATTAATCAGAAAAAGAAAAATCATTTTTAAAAAAGTATTTTTCTTTACACTTTACGCAAAGAATTTATGAACTTCTCTGGAAAACTTGTAACTATTTCATTGTGACGCAATATTATGACGTCACTGATACATCAATGGAAACGTGATTTAACCTGAATATTATAGCCAATTTTAATCTAAATATTATGATTGGAGGCGAAAATGAATTATATTTTGAAAATAAATTATTTATTTTTTGTTTAATAATTTTCTTTAGTGTATCGATTCTCAAAATTTCACTAGGATTCCGATGAAAATGTGTTTAGCAGATTTACCGATGCCACGGGAGATAACTCTTGCATCGTAATTTTTCATTAAAACGTCTATATATTATGCCAGAAAACTTCTGTTAAAAGTGTTTTTCCCAATGATTTTATTTTTTAAACAAAAAGATGAAATATTTCTAGATTTATTTAAGTGTGAATTATAGTCCTGTTAAAATTGTATTAGAAATTACAGCTCTTTGTTTCTTACCTACTTTCAATGGTTTATATAGGGGAATTCAAAAACACAAAACACAAGGATATTTTACTAAATAAGCAATTTTCAAACAAATCTTCAGTTACATTATTCCTTTTGGACTACATTGATATTGTTTTTAATAAAATACCAAATATTCCTCACATTCGATGTGCCGCCTATTAATACAATACTGCCTGGTTTTTCGGTGGACTGCCTCTTAAATGTACTATAGTATCATTCCTTATCACGGAAATATATAATTACTATTTTCTCAACTTTACTTTAAGATAGATACAGGGTTATGTGTACCCAAAGCTTGTTCACCGAGGGATATAAGGAAACTTTACAACGACCGTATGTATTCAGCCAAATGTTTAATTTATTTTTTAACATATATAAAATGATTATAAATGGGGTTTCTGTACATTTTAGTATTTGCTACAATTGAAAGGTTCCGACCTACAGCTAATCCAATACGTGTTGAACGTGTATATTGCCCCGAGAAACCAGAAATTGACACAAGAGCCATCGTTGCTATGTGAGTAAAATTTGTTCACTAAGAAATAATGCAATAAAATGATATGATTTAGTTTCATTAACTGTTTAATTTCAAGAATTAATAGCTTTTTATAGAGTGCTCCACTATTTTGGACAGAAAAGAGCAAAGTCATTATTCATAGAGTTATATTTTGACATGTTTTTTAAAATCCAATGTACATTTTTAGAGTAATACTGGGAATATTTGCCGCCCTAATATTATCAAGCACTGCATATGATGTCATCGTCAAACATTGGTTGCGTCAGCCCCAACTGAATTCCTCAAAGCCCACATTATTAGAACAATCTGCAGAGACCGCTTTACACAACGAGAAAAGTCCTTTGTTGATGCAGGATAAGGCAGATATCAAACAAAAGGAGGATTGTGAGTATAATATACCTTGTCAAAATTTACCACAATTACTAAATAGAAAGGTAGATAGTGATAAACTTAAATATAGCTTACTGATTAAAAAAAAAACGATAAAACCCCCCAAAAAGTACTAGCACGGATCAGAAGATAAATTCTGAAATTTTGCCCTATATTTTACATGTGTTATAAAATTTCTTTATCTTTTTTCATAATCATATCGTTACAGCAACTCTAGAGAAACTGATACTTTCGTTTTCGGCTCTTTCCAATGGAAAGAAGATTCTTCAAGTAAATCAGTCCGCGGGAACTCTAACAGCCTTAAATGGGATACGATTTCTTAGTATCTCTTGGGTTGTTCTGGGACACACCTATGCATTTAGCATGAATGACGCAAGTATGTGGGTTAAAAGCACCTTCATCAATATAAAAAAATCACTAATATGAATTTAAAAGTAATATTATTTGTCATATTTCAGGAAAGCTTATCACATTCTATAACCTTACTTTTAACATGCACCGTTTGTATAGTAAAAAAACCTTGTTAATTGAATTTTGATTATAGGTAACACAAGTTCTGCATATCAAGAAGTCAAACGCTGGACCTTTCAAGCTGTCTCTAACGCCTTAGTTTCCGTGGATTCTTTTTTTGCTTTAAGGTTATTGTTGCAAATTTTTAATTTTCAATATTTAATTTCATTCATAATTTATTGTTATATGATATTAAACTTTTTGTAATTATTTGACTATATAGCGGACTTCTTTTATCATACCTAACACTGAAGGCTATGAAGAATGGGCATGGAAGGCTAAGAATCAACTGGTTTATGTTTTATTTTCATAGATTTTGGAGGTATATTTAATCATATTCAATATTCCATTGTTAAAAGTTGTGAAGAGATATGTTTCATTTCTTACTATGAATGTATATTTATATATATATTAATCAAGTAAAAACAAGTATGAAAAGAAAATGAAAGAATAAATATATCGAGAAATTTCCTTTCTCATCGAGTAACGTCTCTTTTTACATCCCTATGATAGTGTTATTTTGTATTTGAGACGAAAAGAAATATGACTAAAATCAATTGAGAAATGATACTTTCTTTTAAATTTTCAGAATAAATCTGAATAAGACAACGTTTCTATTGATAAATTCTTGCAAATATCTGCTGTTTGGTGATAGGTTTTACCTGAGTAAACTTATTGTTTAATTTTTGAACCAGTCCAAGCTGTCCAGTTGTATATCAAGTTTTCAAAGTTTTATATTAATTTTTAAAAGCCAAGTTATACAGAGACAATAAATATTCAAAAAGTGTGTTCTCTAGATTATTGAAATTAATGATGCTCTGTATAGATTAAATATAATAGTTTAAGTTGTTTGTAGATTAACACCTGTGTACATGATTATGATAATGATCAGTGCCTGTCTGAGCCGTTATTTTGGAGACGGACCTTTGTGGCCAAAGAACGGGTTCGAGCCAGATTTCTGTAAAAATACATGGTGGAGAAACCTTCTTTATATCAATAACCTGTTTAATAAAGAACAGGTAATCTAAGATGATATACAAGTAGTATATTAAGGGACCAGGCAAAATTTATCACAAAAAAGGGACCAGTACAAAACAAAATCTTCATTTAAAATAAGTACGTGTCCCATGACTTCGGTATTTAAAAAAAAGATCTGTCCCATGCCTTGAGACTTATAAAAAAGTTATTGTCCCATTGTTACATCTTGGAGTTAGTGAGATAATTGTACCAATACTAAGGAGTCTCTCAGACTACATATATTTCAAACATCGAGAATTTTTTTTGGTTTGTTTGTTCATTTTCATCTGTTGTAATATTTTCCATTAAAGGATTTTTATTGCCATTTTTATCCTTCACTTCAGTTTCAAAGATGATTTTCCCCCCGAATTTTTAACAAAAAATAAAATGAATATTTCTCTTGGGTTAAGTACTGTGTTTCATTGAAAACAGTTTGTGTCCGATGAGTACTTAAGGGTCCTCCACACACCCACAACTTATGTTCTCATATTATTGAGCATTACTTTTAACAAGCATATCAACCTTTTAAAACTGCCCAGGGATTAAAATGTAATTTATACTGATTTTTTAAAATAATTATTGCACAAGTTTCAATAAATTTTTCCCACGGCGTTTTCATAACTAGCACAACAAATTTTGTCTTACCCTTTTGTATATTTTTAAGTTTACAGAATAACCATAAAAACTTAATTTCATCGACCAACATATTTTTTACGGAAATTTATTTTATTTATAAAAAGTACATAAAACTCATTTTCTCTAAAAATACATCTCGAGAAAAATCAACAAAGACTCCTTTTGTAGAGAAGAAACAGTAATGAATTAGATTACATCAAAAAATTGAATTAAAATTAAATGCACTGATGTAGAAATAACATTTTCAAAATCTTTGGTATCGAAGTTCCTTTTTGGAGTTATCTCTCCTGTTGCACGGGACTCAAAAACTTTGGCAAGTCTCCGCATACGTCACCATACTATATTTAGTAATTACTGACCACTTGAACTGGACAGATATAAAAGAGGAAAACACTATTTTATCAATATTTATAATCACACAATGAGATAATGTATTCTTAAAAGGCACAAATAAATGTGTGCCGAAATTTCGACTATCGAAACAGACTCAGTTGATCATGAAAAAACCGGAAGTAAAAATATTTTTCTATATATACGTCACAAGTCACATGGTGTGGAGGACCCTTAATGCTAAAATTGTTTTTGCCCAATGGTTTTCTTTACTGAAAAAACTCATTGTCCCATGCCCGTTTGTACTGGTCCCATCACTGTGATAAATTTTGCCTGGTCCCTAAATTATGTTGAACTTTGGGAAACACAAGCAATGGGCATTTACTTTCTCTTTAAGTTTAACAAGATTTTATTTACATTCCATTATTGTCACGTTTAAACAGATTGTGAGATTTTCAAATGTAGCATCATGATATAAAGATACATGTACTAATAGTACTTTGTTTTTCATCAAAACAGTGTATTATTTATATTTTTCGATTTACAATTTTTAGTGTTTCGGAGTTTCTTGGTACCTTGCCAACGATATGCAGTTTTTCGTAATAACCCCGCTGATGCTAATTCCGTTATATTTGTAAGTCCAATTTATCCTTTTGGAAACCGTTATGAAATTCATGTAATTCAAATATTTTTAGAGATCTCTTTAAAATATATTTTTTTAAAGATTAATGTTATATCATTCTATTCATTCTTTCCCGTAGCCATTATCCATTAGGAATTGGCGTTTGTTCTGTCTGGCTATTGGGTTCTGCAATTGCGCCAGGGGTCGTCTCCAACGTCTTAGATCTCCCTCCATCTAGTTTTGGTGGAGGCGGATCACCAGAGTGAGTACAATTTACTGTTTGATAAAATCGAGTACGACCAATATCTTTCTTCTCGCCCCATAGAAGAACAAAAGGTTTCTTTTATTTGAGAAAATAAATTGTTTGTTTGTTTATTTGTTTGTTGTTTAACTTCCCTCTAAGTTTAATGCTTAAACATTAATTTGGATATATTTATTTTCTTGTTTTTACTATTTAATTGTATTTAGGGGTAGAGGAGACTACTTTAACAACTATTACATCAGACCTCACTGCCGGATAGGACCTTACATTGTCGGAATTATTGTCGGGTCTCTATTATATAAAACAGACTGCAAAGTAAAAATCAACAAGGTAATGAAGAGTATACTTTGCTCAATTGATCTGGAGTCTAACTACTAACTAGTGGTGTCAAACAATTGAGTACAGTTTTATTGTAGAAACATAGCAATATACTTTACATAAAATGTTAGATCTCTGAATGAACGTGCTGTTTATAATTTTTTTTATTGTAAAATGTATTTTTTGAGATTAGATCTGTCTACTCCTTTAGCAAAGGAATGAAATTATGACTTTCATCTAATACAACAAAAATCTAAAAGCTGTCAAAAATAGTCTTTTCTATTGAAATATAAGAGTAATATATATTCATATTCTTGACATTAGTTTCTAAACCTACTGCTGTGGCTCATTTTTGCAACACTGGCTATTCTTGTCCTATACGGACTCCGTAACCCCATCAACTATCCAGAGGATGCCCTTAATCGGGACGTCTCGGCTCTCTACAACGCCACCCACAAAATCGTCTGGGGAGCATGCGTGTGTTGGGTCATATTTGCTTGTGCTACCGGAAATGGTGGTATGTTTTTCTTCAAAGTATCAAAAGCTTTAAGATGCAAACAAAGCAAATACATGTTCTTTGTCAAGACCATATTTAGTAATGTTGGTGATGAATGTACTTATTTCAGGATTCATTAATACCCTTCTTTCTTGGTCTCCATTCGGTCCCCTCGCTAGACTTTCCTATTGTATATATCTGACTCATGCCATGGTTATATGGACCTTCTTGGGGATGCAACGCACTAACATATACATTGACGACATAAATACGGTAAGAATCTCAAAATGTGGTAGTACAATTATAATAAAAAGGTTTCTTAAATATTTTAATCCTAATTTTTAACATGCTTTAAGACAACAACGATAAATATATTTATTCCCTTTTCCTATGAGAAAAGAAACAAATACATTTCACTCTTTTTTTTTTAGATTTATCTCTTCCTTGGTCATTTGGTTCTTTCCTGTATGACGGCATTTGTGGCCTCGGTTTCATTTGAAGCTCCAATGATGGGGTTAGAAAAAATACTTCTCAAACGTCCAAGTCACAAGTGATAATACTTAGATATAGAATACACGAGGAACTTAAAGATCTCTATTGTTAGGTTATATACAGTAGTTTTGTTATTTTTATGCACATTTGAATATATATTGTTCTTAAACATAAATTGGTTTATTCCACTTATTTCAATGTTATTAATTTTATTTTTGAAAAAAAATGGGAGAACAACTTGTATATGCATACAGCTCCGTGCACTTTTTCAACTCGCATGGTTTTTCGCACAATTCAACGTCACATTGTTATAATGCGATATTGGGTAACGAAGTTACAACATATATTCTAAAAATGTGATTTATAACAAATTTAATTTTAAATCACAAACGTAAAACACAACTCACACATAATCATCGGTAAAATTTTGATATGTTCTTGGCTTATAGCTTTTGACAGTTTCCAAATGATTTTTCATGATTTCACGTCAAATGCTGCCGTCTTTGTGTCCTTTCTTTTGAAAGCAGTCCTTTGCCTTGCCTACACAAAAACAGTGCAGTTTATGTAACTTCTGTATTTTTTATACATTAACATGAATCTTAAGCACAAGATGATGAGTATTTCTCATCTGTTTGACTGCTTTACATGCTAAAAAGCCGGAATTTTTAGGGTTACTTTCTGAAATCTAAGCTTTATAAAGAAAGATGCGCCCTATCGCAAAATTTCCAAGTTTCAGACCGTAAATGTAAAAGAATGTTATTTTCAATAGTAACAATTTACTATTTTATAAGATAAACACTACTTTATTATTCTACCGTGTATTTTCATGTTTCTTTATGCAGGATTGCAATTTTTTGGCACTATCTTTTGACAAAAACCAAGAAAAGAATTGAAAATGAGCAAAGTACTGAGAAAAATCTTCTTTGAGAAGTCATTTTGAAAATTTCAACTAAATAGTATCAAAGAAAGCTCGATTAATTTAATTTTTAAATACCTATGGTAGAACCATACAGATAGAAAATCATAGCATTTATTGATAAAGTCTCATTTTAAACATCTGCTTTGAAACTGTAAGATAATGTTTTTAAAGAATATGTATTTTGCCAAAGAATATTTAATACATATAAGGGTTATGTCGCGTACTGAAGTTCGAAAATGTTCAGTTTAATGCATGAAGAATGTAATGTCAATTTGTGCGAAGAAACCACGCGAGCTTTTAAAAGTGCGTGGAGTTATATGTGTGAGGTTATTTATATGAAAGTTATACATGTAGAGAGACGGTAGAGATGTATAAATTTATAAATTTCAAGGTGAAAATTATAGTCAATAAGTTTGATCTAAATGTGAGCTGAAAGTAAATTAAAAAAAACATTAACTGTGAAATATATGGAAATAACGAACATTATTATATGATTGAATAATTTCCATCTCTCTGATTGGCTGAGATCCAACTATGTTAGAAAAATATTACTTTGTATTGACCTGCATGTGATGTTCCAGGTCAATACAAGGATCTATTTCCTCTACATTGATCTAAAAATAGATTGGGAAATTCCAAATTGATACAAATTGTTTTAGAAAGCTATTTAACCGACTATGATTTAATTTTCATGTGAACAAAACATAAGCGAATATATATTTAAGGTGAGGGTGGTAAGAGGGGATGCAGGGACCCCCCCCCCTCCAACACTTTTGCTGAACAAATTTTTTTTTAATTTTTGGCAGTCAGTTTTCCCTGATAATACTCCTTCCTTTCAAAATGTATCTAATAAAAAAGACTGACATTATATATTTATTTCATGGCAACTAAAACTGATTTAAAAAAAACATTTCAAATTGATCGGACTGGTAAGGTTTATTCACATTTTAATTCTGCTTCTCTCTTGTATTTGGCTAGGACTAAATAAAATGCAAACAAGTAATGAGCTGTATCATTTTATCAGAGAATCATATAATAAAACAATTATTGCTGTTTTTTCGGTCAATACAATGATTTAGCCATCTTTGAAGTACAATATTCACCTCGCCCTTCGGGCTCGGTGAATATTGTACTCCTCAGATGGCTAAATCATTGTATTGACCTCAAAAACCAGCAATAATTGTATAGTATTCAAGCTCAAAAGTCCATTTGTATTTAACGAAAGGATATCTCTTTTTGTCCTTGTTGCAAAGCAAAAATTTTACTGTGCTTTGCAAGATGAACTTTCGTGTAAAATTGAAGATTTGTCACGTATAGCTTTTAAACATAATTTCATACAAGATAATACTGGCTTAGAAGCATATGCATGAATCATATCAAACAACCGTGGACTATAATTCAAGGTCGTAAACTAAGACCAAGAGGTACATGTACTAGTATCACCCTCTGGACAGTATCTATCGATCGCACACCAATCTTTGTTTACCGAAGGAAACAAATGATAAAAATAAATTGTAAGTTGTTAACTATAATTGATGGAAAATATTTCTCAGAAAGACGAGCAAATCTAAAAATACAAATTGTGCTGTAATGCCACGTTTTCTCAAGTGTTAAACTACATGCTTAATAATTCATTTTGGATCCAGACTCGTAGATTGACGTTTGTTAAAGGATAATTGTCTATCTGAAAAGATTAATAACTCAAATGGGTTAAATGACAATATTTTAAATTCAAACTGGAATACTCTCTACATGTATATCAGTGAAATGTTACGCCCGAAGTGAGGCTGAATTTGCTTGCATTTTAAATTTTTAATTAAACATAAGATTTCTTTTTGAAAATTTAAAGATGTTTAACGAGAAAACCTAGGGAGGATAAACATAAACCTTCAGTTTAGATTTATGGAAAAAGGTACCTGATCCTTAAACTATGATATGTTTCACTTAAACCAAGTTTTTGAATTGTATGGAGTAACTTTTTTCAATCATTTTACACAGATGAAAGAGACTTTTTTGCAACACCGTAAAACAACCCTTTGCGGTTCTTATAATAAAATCATAAGCAAATATAAAAATCTATGCTATCTAATCCATCTACAATCTTCCCATCTCCCCCTGACTTCTTATAACGTACAGTATCTTTAAAAATTAATATAGACCTAATGATAGCATTATGACGCATAGCAAAGTAGCATGTTACAATTAAAAAAAAAAGTTTGTGCTTAAAGAGCTACACTGGTCCCGAAGTTGTTTTGAACCTTCGAAACACATGAAATAGTAATTAACGTGTTTTCCAGTAAAATACTTACAATAAATAAAACTTAAGTAAAAAGGAAACAATTCAAACATTTGCTCCATTTTATTTGCTGATAGATACTAGTATTCTCACAGAACAGAAAATACCAGGTGCATGACACTGTCCTATAGTGCAATACAAATATTGGCGATGAACAGCAAGGCCATTTTGAAACTTAAATTTAATTCTATTGATTTTTCAAAATAAAGTTGCTTTTAAGTCTTTTGGTACACTCAAGAAATTTGCAGTTGCTTTGGAAAAGAAACCAAATCCAGTCTTGTTGCTTATCATGAGAGGAAGTCTAGATAAATCATGTTGACCTCCCCATTCTCTTTATTAACAAATCTCCCAAAGATTTCAGTTCCTGCTATTTCCATTTCTACAAATCCAGAAAACTTCTCGGGCCATATTCCTCCTGGGGGTTCCATGACTATCTCCCCGTGCTTTTTACAGTTGGAATCAGTTACATACAAAGGATGAGGGTCATTACTGGTATAAATTTCGGTAATTTTCGGCTTTTTCCGCATCTCCTGACGAATTTCACTTTCATATGAATTATGAATGGGATACCGAAATGTTTCTCCAATTTTTGTTTTCTGATCAACCGAGAAAAATACTTGAAACAGGTTTTTACAGTAATATTTGCCATCTACCAACACCTTATATTCTTCTCTGTGTATTCCATCAATGAAAGGTCTCGCAATTCGTATTCCATAAGTACACTTGCAGATCCTAGAGCAAATGCACTCTGGGTTTTGTCCAAAGAGAACAGCACCTTTTAATACAGCCATACTGGGTTCTTTTGGGGTTATAATCATCATGGTGGGGAACGCTTCCCGAATAGCATCGCGGACAAGGGGCGATTCAGTAAATCCTCCAACCATCAGAATCGTGGCAATATGACGACCGGAGTTTTCCTCGAATATTTCCTTCATATGTTTGACAATACTGTCAATGGTTTTCTTGAAGAATTCTCTGAAAATATTGGGGTCTATCAGAATTTTGTCACCTTTCACAATTACTTTGCCGTTGTATTTTGTCTCGCGAATTACTTCCTCTAATTCAAACCCAGTTTTTAGTTTTAACTTCATCCGAAGCTCCGCTGGAATCTTGAATGGAATTTCATCAGTCGTTTCCTTTGAAACCTTTCGTTTCTTGATTTCAAAAGCTCGAACCATTTCCAAATACTCCGACGGATTCTCTACCCAGCACTCATTTACAACATCCTCGCCAAAAATCTTATTGAGAAACACATTAAATTCCTCGTTCACCTTACCACCTCCCCAAGCACCACCGGTTGCTTTCCGGATGTGTTCAATATTCCCATCATTGACAACTTCCATAACTGAGATATCGCAAGTACCACCTAAAACATAATAATTCAATGAAAACTGATTTTACAAAGAAGAATGCATAACGATTTAAAGATAAAGCAGATAACCCAGCTTACCTCCAAGATCTAGAACCATGAATTTTCTCCCCTTGTTAAATGACTGTAAGAGATCCCTCCCTCGTAAGCCAACTAGGCTTTTCTTCGGAAGCATTCGACAGTAAACCGCCGCTACCTCTGATTCAAAAGCTAAAGTGAGATTTTCACAGGGAATTCCAGCCTGAAACAATAAAAAAAACTATAAAATTTACCGATAAACGTTTGCTTGTTTTTAAATAAGCCCCTTCGAGAATTTTTCACTTTTATTGAGAGGTCACCATGCACTTGTTGGTGGAGGACTGCAAATTTAGACCATTGCTCGACACTTAAGGCCTTTGAGTTGTGAATGGTTGTTTTAATTGCCAGCAACTGCTACTGATATACATACGAGACATCAGTTTATATGGTCTCATCAAAAGGATCATCCACGTCCCGCAGAGGAATCCGTAACGTAAGGATCAACTCCATACTCTGGGACTCTAGAGCAAGTGCTCTGACCATCGCGTTCCTCGGGCGAGTTTAACTATGCCGAAACTTTTAAGGATCCATATAAAAAAGTCAATGCAAAAACAAAGGTGATACCAAACTTAAAAGAAATATCAATGAGTATGTTATCTATATTAAACAATGACTAAGTAAGCACTCCATCATACCTCTACAGCCGATTCTCTCATGAACTGTTTGGCAGCATCCGTCCAGACCGCAGGAATTGTGATGATGAAGTGAACATCTTCAATGGTATATCCAGAATGCTTCGTCAATGACTTTAAAATCTCCATCTTCAGAAAGTTGATCGACAAAGCGAAAATTGTTTGGGCGGGCACCTGTTTTCCATCAATGTCTTCAAGCATCCTTTTTCTGGTGACATCCTTCCAAAGAAGTATATTATACATATTTACAAATAAAGTGTATCAATGGTGCGATACAAGAAATTTCATCTGCTGAATTTCGTGCCAGAACTTACCATATTTCCTTGTAATTTCATTTTAAACTTTTGAAAGTAGTACCACTCCTTGTTTATCCCTTTTTGAGCTAATTCAGTATAACGTTGGTCTGCGTCGTAACCGAAGGCGTGGAATTTCTGATCAGGATTCAGTAGAATGGAGGTGGGAGCCTTTAAGGACATGCTTCCTGCTCCTTTAACAACCCAGTGGTTCGTCATAATCCGTAAAGGTTTGATTTCAAAGTCATTCTTCAAGGAATACGCAAAACCTGAAGAAGAGTGAATAAAATGTTGGGAAGTCCGTGTGCAATGATACTATCAGAATCTGGTAGATGTAAGGAAGATGTCATTTATTTTGTTTTGCCTGAGCATCACCAAAAGTGCACTCTTTTTTTAGGGGTTGTAATTGCATACAGCCTTTTTGCAACCTGACTGTATGCAAAAATAATTGCATACAACCTTTTTGCAACCTGACTGTTTACATGTATTAGTTTCCATATATAGGAAAAAACTTAAAGGGTAAAAGGATATCTATCGTAGTAGGGAAGGAATTCTCGGTTTTACTAAAGAACTAAATTCTCACCTGAGTAGGCAGTTCCAAAGTCAATAGCAGCCACTACCATTTTGTTTTTCTTGTGCTCGTTGATGATCATCAGACTTGGGTCATTCTTGACGGGGGGTCTTTTGGACACTGCCCCCTTATCCCTGTCCGTGACCCGACCACTGTCCTTCTCTGCCTGGGACACGGGTTCTTTCTTTTTATCTGTGATTGGTTCATCCTCTTCATCTTCCTCGTACTGCTCTAATTCTTCGATTTTTTCCAAGCTTGACATTTTTCTCAAGGTTACAAATTATCGAGACCCTTCCCCTAATATGCAATTTATCCAAAGCAACTGGAAATAAAAAAGAATTAACTTAACATCGAGTAAATAACTTAAAATTTATTTCTTCTAAAAATTAAGATTAAGTTTTAAATCAAAAGTTTGTTTATTTTAGAAAAAGTAGTAATATCTTACCTATAAATCACATTTTACTGCATACTTATTAAAACAGTTTAACAATCCCATCCATAATTTGAGATTAATATGCACCATTACATGCGTCAGAAATAATTAATGTTAAATCCTTATTAGAAGAACATGTTTTGGATGATCATCAATTTTGGTTGGAAATGTACAGGGTAACACGAAAGTAATGTCATGATATCAAAATACTTATTTAAGTATAAGTAGGTACCTACAATAAGCCCAAATCATTGACGGTCTACGAAAAATGGTTGAAATCCAATATTTATTGATTCTTGCATGAAAATTATCCTTACAACAGATTAAAGTGTTGAACTAGGCATAACTTTATTTTTTATGAGTTGTATAAACTTTTGAAAAGAACTTTTGGAAAAATCTGTTCCTCAAATTGCCTCTGTCTATTGCTGAACCGATTTAAATGTGAAATTTTAAGAATCTTACGACAGATTAAGTTAAGGTTTCTTTTGGAATTAACGGGGACTCAATTTATACTAAGTATATTAACCCTGATTAACGCAATCCCTTGCAAATAAGGACCTGACAATTTAAATGTTTATCTAGTGGTTGGCCAGATATGCAATCGAGAATGCAGGTTCACCGTGTGTTAGCCTTTTATAGGTGTGATAGGAGACCCAAGTTATATTTAAACCCATAATATCCTACATTACTAGTGTATAATGAAACGATATTATTTTATACGGTTATGTGAGCAATCAAAGCTTGTCTCAGTGATTAGTACGTAGAGGAAAATAATGAACGAACAGTTTAATATTCAGTGGAATTTAGTGCAATGAACTGGTCATATATCCTTTGAAAAGTAGTCTATAATCGTTTTATATTTTTATGGTTGAAGGGGTGTGTACTAGATAGTCCTTTCTTTTTCCTTCTCTCGTTTTCTTTAACATTCCTTTGTTTACACCTTTCCTCCCCAATTTTCACCACCTGCCTCTTCTACTTCATCCTACTCCCTTTCTCTCTCCCCATTATTTCTCTCTCCCACCTTCCTTTTACTCTAAAACTCAAAGAAATGACAGTCACCTTTATATTTTCTTTTTCTATTAAAAATAATTACTTTCATAAACTTGATGACATTGAAAACTCAGCAATATCTACTACAAAGAAGATGGGTGAACAAGGCGTGCATAATGACTATAGCTTCAGATTAAATTTGTGTAATTATTATTTTGAGTAAAGATCTCATTATTGAAGCTTTTGAAATTATGATGAACAAAGCTTTTCTGGGGAGTATTTACAAAAATTCTCTGCTACTAAAAAAGTGTACGCTATTTCATGGGCAAATATTTTAATCTTTGCGAGATTTTTCAGTTGTATAAATTTTAGATAAAATATCCTTCAATATTAAATGAAATATGAAAGAAAATGTTGTCATAATTGAGATTTAAATTTATTTTCAACATCATGTTTTTTGCAATATTGGCATTTCGCTCGCCATGTTTGCCTATCTTCTTGAATGCATCTGACATTAAAATCAACATGACCGTGAAAAATAAAAGGACATTGACCAACCTTTCTGCACTTTTCCTATTTCAAAATTTCGTACTAATGACTTACTAAAATTACGTATAAAACTATATAATCAGTTTTACGAGCATTTATAAATCTGCTGCTAGCAATAATTGTTTTGAAAACTCGTAAACAGTCCTATAACTACAGAGTATAATGTCAGGGATTAGCCCGAATGAGCTAAACAACTTCAAAAGTGAGCCTTATCTGTGATTGGCTGAGTCAACTGTGGGCCGTGTTCGAATATTCAGAACCCTGTGCAATCACACAGACAGAGTTTCCTTTCCCGGCAATAAAACAGTCGTAAAAATATCATAAAGCTCGCCACTTGTTTAATTTATTTAATCCTGTGATTTTGTTTTCCCTATGATTTCAATACTTTATTGACGATTACACTTAACAAATCATCCTTTATCAATGTGGGCTTGGCAAATGAAAAAGCTTTTTCTCTACACCGTTACTGAATTATCAGAAATGAGCTGTTCTTTTTCCAAAATGGCTGTATGAATTATGTGTAAAGTACAAGTTTTATTACATACAGATCCTTATGTATTACTAGCTCATAAAATCTAGTCGTAAAAATAAAACTGATCCGGTAGCAAAGACGCCAACACTGACACGTGTCAATTCCGCGTTAACAAGCGCATTGGTGAGCATCAAAAAAGCGCAGACTCTACTTGGAACATCCACGTGATCATTATGTTTCCGTTATTATTATTGCATCCGTTTTAAAACCGTTTCTTTTGACATTATTAATATGCATACGTTTTAGAAGTAAGCTTAACTTACATCATATAAATTGATATTTTCGTGGAGTTATGGTGGTTATGTCTTTTGGCGTGGGAGAAAAAATCTCTCTTTGGGGGCTAAAAGCTGTTATCATAGTCAGAATAAAGCAAATACCCGACAATGTAGGATCTTCTAAAAATACATGAAATGTTTCAACAATTTGTCCATGACTATAAATAGACATGGTTGAAAAACAATTTTGAGCAAATGTTCTTTGAGATTAATGTGTTCACTTTCAAGACCATCTCATTCTATTCGATACACATGAGCCTTGAATTACCAGGTATTTCAACCGTCGTAGTACCACGATTGATTTTCTATGATTCCGATATTTTAATTTCAAAAGGATTCTTTATATAGCTAACTGTTTTAAGAGTTCTGACTTTTTAATATTTTGTATGCAAGTGGTAATCTAAAGTATATAAACAAGTTTAAGTGGTTCCATTTCTAGGAATGAATTTTTTAAACCGCTGGTTTTTAGCACAAATTAAGTTCACATTCTTCTGGCAATAAAACTAAGCATTATCGAACTTAATTTCAAGACATTAGGCTAATATGTATTACATATCTCATGGCAAAGGTACATATTCTTTAAAATCAGCCCAAGTTTTCAAAGTAGATTTTTCAAAGTGAACTTATTGAATAAGTCGCATGTTACATCTGTATGATTCTATCATATGTATTTGCAAATTAAATTTATCGACCTTTGATATAATTTATCTGAAATTTTCCAATTAACTGGCTTCTTAAAGATCAGTGTTTTCTTCTGAGTACTTTGCACATTTATTCGTCTTGATTTTGTCGAAATGTGGTATAGAAAACTGACAATGTTGCCTAAAGAAGTTAAAAACAAAAGATGGGATATCAACGTATGGCTTATCCCTTAAAATAGTAAATTGTTTAAATAGAAAATTATTTTACACTAAGGGTCTGAAACTTTCAAATTTTGCGATGTGGCGTGTCTTTCATGATGCTAGATTTCAGAAAGTAATTCTTAAAATGTAAAACAATGGACCAGATGAAAACTACTGTTATCATCTTGCGCTTTAGACTCATGTTTATGCATAGAAAATACAGATGTTACATGAGCCGTACCGTTTCTGTTTCTAGGCAAGGCAAAGAACTGCTTGAAAGACAGATACAAAGATGGCTGCATTCAACGAGAAACCATGAAAAACCACCTGAGAGCTATCACAATCCATCAGCCAAGAGCATATCAAAATCTTACCAATTAATTTGTTTAAATTATTTCTTAAGTAAGTAAAATAAAATTAAAATTAAAGTTAAAAATCATGTTTAAACAAATTTTGTTGCCTTGTTACACAAATGCGCATTGTTACGATGTGACCTTAATTTATGCGAATAATCACGCGAGATTAAGAAGTGCGGGGAGATATAGAAGCTTAATTTTTCTATGAGGTATTGAAAATTATTTTCATCAACAAAATAATAGACGCATAAACTAAATGATTAATTTTTCAAATCAACATCCTTTTAAACTAAAATACAGCTCCATGTACTTTTTAAACATACAAAGTTTTTCGCACAAATCAACGTCATATTGTACAATGCCAGATTGTGTAACAAAGCAGCATGATACATTTGAAAAGTGAATTATAACTGAATTTCAAATTTATTTCATTAACTTAAAACACAATTCACACATATTCATCGATAGGATTTAGATATGTTCTTGGCTGATAGATTTTGACAGTTCCCAAATGGTTTTTCGTGGTTTCTGCGGTCTTTCTATCTGTTCTTTAGAAAGCAGTCCTTTGCCTTGCCTACACAGAAACAGAGCAGCTTATGTAACTTATTTCCTTTAAGATGACTCTAAAGCGCAAGTTGCTACAGTATTTCTCAGCTGTTTGACTACTTTCCATGTTAAAAGCTGGTATGTTTCAGCGTTACTTTCTGAAATCTAGCATCATGAAAGATATGTCCCAGGCAAAATTTGAAAGCTTAAGACCGTAAATGTAAAAGAATGTTCATTTTACTATTCTAAAAGATTAACAATACTTTATTATCCTATCTTTTGGCATATTTTCTATAAGCAAGCATTGTCATTTTTCAGCGCTACATTTCAACAAAACAAAAAACAAGACTTTATTAATAAAGTCCCCTTTAAAACATCAACTGTGACAACTAAACAATGTTTTAAAGAATATGTACTTTTGACTTGAGATGTTGTCGAGTATTTTAAAACTGAACTTCCTTCTTACTTATTGAAGACCTACATTTTTTTCTAACTTGCAGGACAACTTATCATTAAAGGGGCATGGACACGGTTTCAACTGAAATTTTTCTGACCAATTTTAATGTTTACAATTCCTTACTAAGGCAATTCTAGTGATCAGCAAGAATTTGAACACCATTTGTTAATTAACTAGGAAATACAGAAATTAGAATAAACAAGGCTAGTGCCTTGTTCTTGTTTACATATAGAAATATCTTGTTTATAACAAAACGAGATTCAGCAAATCACTAGAAACTGTCTAATTGTAATTAGAAATAATCTGCTTTGAAAGAACATAATATATTAGCATCTTATTTACATAACAAAGGTTGGGAGCTCCAAGTCTGTATTGTTTTCTTGACAACTGAAAATCGAAATTTTGATGATCATTAGAAATACCTTAGTTAAGTATTTGTAAACATGAATGAATTTTTTTTGGCTGAAACTTTGTCCATGCCCTTTAAGTCAAATGCCGACTGACTTTTTCCATACTGATTGTTAGAACATTATTCACACACTGAGTTGTCCAAATATTTTTTTCCCTTTTCCCTAACATGACAAGGAGCATACGGCGGGTGTCACCGATCGGCAAAGGACGCTAACTCCTCCATGGCACCTGATCCCAATCCTGGTGTTTTAGATGTCCGTGTTTGCTCCGCTCTTATTTCGTAATATTTCATGAATTTTTGACTCGAATACTCTTCGTTATCTCAACATATTTCACGTAACATAACTTAGTGGATTGTTTATAAAATTTAAAAACCATGGTGTCAAATTTCACCTGAAAAGTTGCAATCTGATGAATCTTTCACCAAAGGACAAATTTCAATTAGAAAGCTGGTGTGGCTTCTGCTTAGGTGAGGTAAAGGGAATGCGTTGTCATGGCACATTACACACCCTTCAAACATTTATTAAATAAATAAGTAAGCTTTGGAGAAAATCATTTTAGCCTTCGTACAAAGAGTTCAATAAAAAGAACAAGAAATACATAATATATTTCTCAATTAATAGTTGTATTGGAGTAACACAAAAGCCAATTCTGTGGCTTTGTTCATTGTATTTTTTATGAATGATGAACAATGCCAAAGCCTTATAAAACGTTGATATCAAATTGCTTATCATTATATTTTTCTTCTAACAAAAATGTTGAACTTTATTGCAAAGGTCTTTCATTGTTTGAGACACGATACACTTCAATTTGGTACTTGAGATAGAAATAAAAACGAAATTAGAAAAAAATGTTAATTGTAAACCAACCTAATATAACTTATAAGTTTTGAAAATGAAAGTCTGGCTATGAAAAAACTACTAGTATCTATAACTTATTTTGACAGATGCTATTAGTTGCAACCAAGAGACCAATCAATTTCTCAGGCCAATCCACGAAAGATATATGGATAAATCTCATCAACATATTCATTCTAATAATGATGTATATTGTCCTATACTTTTTTCTCCATTTCTAGGATAATTTTCCTTTAAAACTAAGCTGGAATTTTTCAAAACGTGACTTTAATTGAAAGTCATAATGACCTTGATACGGGAACAAGCGGGATGCAACACACCCACTACCTTATAATTTGGTAAGATGCATTGACTGAACAAGTTTGATGATTCTACACCTTACCGTTTTTCCATATCATCGTAATTAAAGTTACAAGATCTGTTTTTGATGTGCAATGGATGGACACGAACATCATACTGTAATGGTTCCGACCCAAAATTTGGCGAGAAAAAACGGTAAAAGGAAGGAAGAAAAATGTATAAAAATGAACAAATTAATTGAGTTTTAATACAAAAATACCTTATTAAAATGTTTCAGTTGAAATGCTGACATTTCATCAATGCTTTGTATAATACCTTATACGAGTAGTCACTATTTATTTCTGTATTACAATTCCTCCATTGACAACTACAGAGCCCTATGCTTGATAGAATTCATTATTTAAAAAAAAACACTCTCTTGGCGCTTCTAGCAAATCAATAAACATAATCTTAAACCTTTTTTTTCATAAAATCATGAAATAAAAAAGAGAAAACAACCAAACACGTAAAATCGTTAAACGGTCATTTTCACAATTTATAACATTTTTTTCAGTGATTGACTTTATATTGTCCAGTATAATTATATATACACAAAACAAATCAAAATATTTATAAAGTTTGTTTCATTTACAGTTTCCATTTCCATTGAAACACTAGAAACATGTTCTATAATTGCTTTAATGTCATAAAACAAGCAATAACACAGCTAATTTGCTTGACACGGTCTTTTGTCGTTGTTTCCTCCAGTCTACCCACTGTTACCGCAGACCAAGGCGTTTCTTTTCTTTATCCTTCTTCCGTACAATTTCAATATTTCTGTCTTTCCATGCACTCTTCCTTAATTTGATTGGACGATTACCCACGTATTTTCCTGAAAAAAAAATTAAAAAAAAACATTCATTTTTGCTTTTTGAAAGAAGTAACGAGTAAAGGCCAAAAGAAGTTTCAGAAATATTATTAGTAAAATTATTATAAAATTTTAGTTTACATACAACATAGTTTCTTTAAAAGAACCTACTCCGAAAACAGTGGCATTTTACTTAATAAGATTTTTACTATTAACAAAGTGTCAAATTCCTCAGGAGGATGTCTTTTCTTGTATAATAATGATAATGAAATTGAAATTCAATTTGCAATGACATGCAGTTGGTCACATGATCCGATTTTCTTGCATATGGAAAGCTAACTGCACGAGTCATTTAGAAAGTTCAGATAGTGACGTCGTAGAAATGTTATGTTGCATTTCCATAACAAAGTCTAAATAGTGCCTATTTTTCCTTGTCGCACGAATAAAAAATGAAAATATAAAGATAAGAAATAAAATATCATTTTTTAGCATTCCTTGCAAAAAGTGAAACGGCATTATAGAATTTGATCACGTGACCGACTTCATGTCATATCCCAATGAAACTCTAAAAATGATACATGTATTTGATTTCTTAAATATAACACTAATATTACAAATCACGTGCGATACTGGGAAGCTTTCCTTGCAAAATATGAAACAGCATTTTGGATAACTTCATTCAAAAGGTTCAAACATTGAATGTATGTAAACTTTAAGTACTGAAATGTCGGCAAAAATGTCATGAATCTTTGAAAAAATTTTATGATCAGAATGTTATGAAACTGATAGACGATAAACACCCTCCCACAACTAGTCTAAGAGAGGTTTTCACGCTTTGTTTGCTCAGTACCATTGCATGTATGTACAGTATCAGACCTTGCTACATCCTAGACACTGGGTTTATTAAGCAATAAATCGTGCTCATACAGTTCTCAATTTTACTACAGCAAATTTCCAGAAGTCGTTATCAACACGCATCAAGATCGTATTACAATGGAACTCCCCTTTACACCCTTTCTGTGATTGTTTAGCACCTGTTCATCCCACAGAAGTACAGTAATTCTGTCCAATGCGTCCGGGAATTTATAAAAACCAATAACTAAAATGATCATTTTAATTCACTGTCTCTACCATTTTCTCTCTTACAAAATAGTTTCGTACGGATCTCATTATTTTTCATTATAGATGATGCTCTCGAATGAAAAGGGTGACGATAACAAACAGTGATCGATCTCACAAACTCCCAATATAAATAATGTAAATTGTGAACAGTGCATAAATACGGATTCTGGAAATTTCAGAGGTGGGGTCAGGTGCCAAGGAGGCGTAAGCATTCTCTGTCGACTGGTCACACTCTGCAAAAGAGCAGAGGAGAAGATTTTCAAAGAAATAATGCACTACTTTACTATATGATCTATATAGCCCCACCCTAACACCAGAACCCCTGACCCAGGGGCCATATATTTCACAATTTTGGTAAAGGACTGGTCACAATCATGCCAACAGTTTGACTGCTTGATGTCCACGAGTAAAAAGAAAACCGCACGGTTAAAAATCTCGGCCTTTAAAGATTGCTTCAATTTTTGTGGTTTTGGTCCCACCCCTTAGGCCCCAGGGGGGAAAGGGACAATGAAATTCACAATTTCTGTTCCCCTTAACACATAGATGAGTGTATACCAAATTTGGTTGAAATAAATTGGTTCAGTGGTTCCAGAGAAGAAACTAAAAATGTTCAAAAGTTTACGACCGACGTACGACTAACGACGTCGGACGAAAACAGATAGCAATAGGGCACTTGGGTTTACTCATTTGGATCTTTTTTTAACTACCCCTCACAATTTCGTTGTCCCTAATTTTTTTTTTTTTTTTTTTTTGTAAAGACCTGGCTCCTCAATCGAACAAATATAAATCAATATAAAGTAAAAATACGATACCAGTATTTAAGATAAGGTTTGATTTGTTTGTTTGCTGTATAACTTCCCTTTTGAGATTTTTTTTAATTTGATGGAGCTAGATGCCATCGCGTTTACGCATGACGACGGATGAAACTTATAGAAATACAGTACATGTACGTCACTTGAGTGAAAAAAATCTTGGAATACTTGAAAAAAAATTCTCAGTCATTATATACTTATATCTAACCCTTATTGAGACGCCACCACGCTTACGCGTAAGAAACGACGCACGGCGACGGACGAAACTGAGACATGTAAGTCATTCGATTGAATAAAAAATATCTTGGTTTACTTAAAAGACAATTCCTAAAGTCATTATACTCATTTTGTCTGATGGTAATTTTCCTTTTTGAAAGAAAATTCCTACAGTCATTATACTCATTTTCATTTTGTCTGATGGTAATTTTCCTTTTTTATCAATAAAATAAATTTGTCTCTTCCAGTAAAAAACTTTTTGTTCACGACCGCGAAAATATTCATGTACGAAACAAATAGCATGCAACCCCAAGAACATCGTGTATTCTTTATTATTGAAGAATATTTACATATAATATTATTCTATCGATTTCTTTTAATCTCAACCAAACTATATGTACTTTATTAAAGAACAATGGGATGAATTCCGTCGAGTTTTTAAAGATGATATGTAAAGTCAAATCGTGCAATTTTTCAATATCCTTTTTACTTACTGAAGGAACATTTTGAAGGTTTTGTGATATCCTAATTTAGATTATCTCGGTTTCAGAACCTGTTGATCTTTAAGATCCTCTGATTTTCAATTATTCATGCTGGGTACTTGAAAAAGAAATATCAACGACTTATTTTATATACCTAGATAGGTTAATAACCCTCATGACCCTCCACAATAGGTGATTAGGAAGATATAGGTAACTTTTTAATAACCAAAATTAAATTTACATCACTTTAAATTTACTGGAAGATGTGAATTACCAAATCATAATTACACATGTATGCCATAGAGCTATATATGGAAAGGTCATTAAAATTGACGATGCAGAAATAAGCAAGATTCAATGACTGGTTTTTTTTTCACGTTGAGAATATTCGGTTCCAAAATATATTACAGAAACTTGGATATATAATACATTTTATTATACCCTTTAACTTATAAATAAATCGGAGTAAAATAATCTAGTATTGCCAAGGTCTTTGCCAAAGGGTTAAGAACGAGGAATAGGAAGGATACCAAAATAAAGAAATTGTCGTTTTATGAACTTATCACGAATATATGATGCATAGAATAATCACTGCACGGTATATGAATGCCATAGGAGATACTAGCGAATGTGTATTGAAATATCCTTGTCTTTGTTAATTTAAGCTTTAAAGAAGGTTTGCTTCAATAATAATAAACAAAACATTTTCTGAACTTACGAATTGTAATCAAAAAATCATAAAAAAGATGAAAATTAACGCAAATTCGTGATAATTTAAATTACTCGTGTTAAGCTATGTTTCGCCTCTTTTTTCAAGGACAAGAAAACGTCCGACAAATAAAATAATGCATAAGTTTCTTATGAGTTGTGAAACAAAATCAAGGTAAAATGTTCCAAATATTTTTCTTAGTTACATAAAAACCGAGTTTCAAATAACTAATCAATCAAGTTGCAATGAAATAGGATTGGATATGAAATTGATTGCGGCATGTTATAGGCGCGCATTATGTACTAGTTCTGTAAGCTGTATAAATATTGGCTTTACTTTCGCTACACTTCGCATACATTTACTAAGGTAGGATCACAGCAACATCCAGGATCTACCTCTATAAGGTAACTTTTACTCCTATCAAGGTTTAGCCGAACTTTACAATCACTTGTAATTAAAAAAGTCAAATTCTATAATCAATAAAATAGTTCATTTTAATTTTGTGCATTCATTTTTAATTGCCATTTTATTTGTTTTTCAAGTTATGCTTTTAATTTTCATTTTTTTTAATTTTTATTTTTTTTTTATTTTATTTTTTTTTTTTTATTTGGATTTATAAGAGGGGAAAATGCTTGCTCTGTAGCAGAACTTATCCATAATAATAATTTTAGCAAAAAAAAAAAACAGTAAAAAAAAAATTGGTACATTGTTTTTATGAATCTTTTTTGGCCTATGCATGCATAAATAACTGAAACATTTCATGATATTCAAGTTAAAACTGGATTCAATGACATTTTAATCAACGATGCTGTGAAACGTTCAGAATGTAATCAATAAGTTACAAGGCACTTAAACCAGAAATTAGCGATCGCCAGGGTCATTAGGTTGTGGCTTTGAGATCTTGATAAGCTTTTCGCGTTAAGAGGGTATTTTTTTACTGCATGATACTCTTTAAAACTGGATGTTGACGTTCGAAAATATATCAGAATGTGGCCAGAATATACTCAGTACTCGAAAAAGAAATTCCTTCACCGACCTTTACTATTTTTCTTCTGTCAGTCATGTGACCATTATGTTTAAATGTATGAATATTCAAGGAACGCAAAAATTGAAGCATGAAAAAATTAAAGCATGCCATCTTCTATAGCTCAATTTTGTTATTGCATCTACCCTGCATTATTGAAAATATAGCACAAGACGTAAAGTAAACCATTCCATTTCAGATTTTGTTGATCAATATTAGTTTTCAGTGGATCTCAAAATTTTAGACGTAAACATATTTAGTTTTATTTAAACAAAGCTTAAACAAGTGGACAATTATGAGGTGGCATCAAAATATTTTATTCAGTTGTCGGCAATTTGAAAGAAAAGGTTGGTTATTGATTCAAATTGCTCTTTCACTGCAAATCTTTTCTGGAGAAAGTTGTTGTGAATTTAAAGAAGAAAAGCAATATCTTTCTTTTCTGATGTTCAAAAATAAGTAAAACAGCTTCCATAAGATAACTTCATAATTTATTTTATACATACAGAATAATTATATAGTGGCAAAATAGTGAAAGTAGAATTTCTGCTCAAAAGCTCAAATAGAAATCATTCTAACCAAACATTCAACCATAAAAAAAACGTTATCACGCAGAGGGTAATAAAAGGTGAAGAGTTATTGGAGAACTTAGAAAGTGTTAAAGTCCAAATACGTGTGAATAGACATCGTGATGTCTTAATCGTTGGAATCAACATCAGTCGGGTCCAACCAATGGCTAAAGGTTGAAATTCTCATCTTAATAGTACGTAATAGGTCATGCCACCTTAAAAAACTGATGTTTCTTGCGATGAGTATTGGCACCTTTGTTGTTCTCGTCATAATAATAGGTCATGCCACCTTAAAAACTGATGTTTCTTGCGAAGGGTGTTGGCACCATTAAAAAACTTTACAAAAGTGCAACAAACCACTTCACCTAAAACCCATCACGTCTAAACATTGTAAAAAATAATCTCAAGGATGTTTGGCTATATTTGAACTCTAAAACCTTGATTAATTACAAGTTTTTTGTATATTACACATTCGTAGTGTCATCTGCGGGTAAGTCAATCTAATACTAGTACATGTATATGAAAACACACCTACATAACGTATTTCATCAACATCTGTTGATTACTTAATGGAATAAAAAATATATCATTAGGATGTATATATACCGTACATGTATATACTACAAATCTCAAAAGTATTGTATGTCATTTTCCAGATACATGTACATGTATTAACCAACCTTAATTAATGAATGCACATCTTCTCACTTCAACTTTCGCAAGTAACGTCTTGATAAAAGTAAAATTAAATTCTCATTTGGAAGATATATCAGTTTAGACTTAATACTTCAACGGTAAAATAATGCACTTTACCCAATATGTATGTGAAGCACTGATGCCCTCGCATGCCGGCTTTTGGCGAAGTTTTAGGTTTACCAATGCAAATTCCAAGGTCACGTCAAGAGATGAAAAATATTGGAACCCAAAGAAAGGTCTTGTCTAAATAAATTCTACAAATAAAGATCCTTTTAAAAAGTAGGTCAAGGGCATGTATAGCAAATGCGTGCATAATCTGACACGGGGAAAGGTGTTTGAATCGTTCAAAGAATACAAGAATTATATACTAGCATTTTTTTCTTTTCCAGGAAAACAAAATAAGAAAGAAAACTAAATTTGGACATGAATTAAAACCGTTTTATTTCTTTCCAGAAACACCCCTGTATAATGTCCACGTTCCACCTGGTTTTACTCGGCCTTTTGATTGCTGTTACTTTCTGTGACAAAAGACAGGGTGTGTTTGGACCGTGCCAGGGGTGGGGCGCAGGCTGCACCAGTTACCATAGTTACAGATCGATTCCACAGCCCCCTACCCGAAAAATCACGAGAAATGTTCACAAGACTCCTAGCTACATGTTTACGTCAGGTGAGTATGGTGAGCAATTTACCTAGTTTTATACTAATCAGCTTTGGTAACTGCTTAATCAATAGAATCAGAAGGGGCGTTATTTTTAATTAGACAATTAAGATTAGAGGCAATTATAGTAAAAGTTGTGACATTTGCCTCACTCGTGTACTCGTTTTCCGGTCAATGCGACGCGTTCCAATTCCCTTTATGGTAACCGATATTTTTGTGATGCTCACATTTTTATATTGTTAAATACGGGTAGCATCTACATGCAATTAAATTTCAGAAAATGTACACCTGTAACAATTCATCTGTTTCGGCCGTTACAATAAACATTTAATACTAGTAGTTTCCAACATATTTATGATTTAAGATTCGCTCATTTCTTGTATCTCTAAAGCAATGGCAAAGTCCTTATTTGCTTCTTAACTAGATCAAGATGTATGGCTCGCTTGAGGATAACCACGAATAGTTGCATATTTAGATCAACTCCGAGGACATAGGGATGGTTATGAACAAAGAGCGTAACATCCATTCGTGGCGGAAAAGATAATTTTCTTCAATGTTTTCCCACTAAAATGACCATCTTACCAAGAGCATTCAAGATATCATTCTATGAGAGAGATGGGATCTTGCAATACCCCTAGATTCGGGGTAACCTAGAATATTCGAGAACAGGGGTCTCAGGAAGAACAATATTTCGTATTATCCTTTATTTCGTATATTAGGAGTGTTATAGTTGAGCAAAGTAAATACGAAATAAATCATAGTGAAATTTAACTTCCTGCCAAAGACAAGAGTCGGTAAGCTATTACGAAACGTTCAATGGGCTCACTTGACGATTACGCGCCAACCCTAATGACGGCCCGAAGCAGACGACACCTCTTGATAAATGTAAACTTTCAAAATTCTTGAGAAAATTGGAGAATACTTTCACAGAGTTGCTTGAATTATCAATGGAGAATTAATAGATAGTCATCAATCAAATTTCTGCAGATTTTTCCTTATGAAATATGAATGTTTAAAAAAAACGTTGCTGACTTAGCTCTACGGGCAAAAAATCGCGTATTTTAGCTATTTACAGGATAAGAAAGAGGAGTGTAAATAATAGCCTCTGACTCTTTCTAGTCCTTTACAACCAAAAGTAATCTAAAAGTGATTAGTCCTACCAGAATTTCCCCCCATTTCAATATGATTATCATTATATTGTACGCTTCTCTGCTCATTAGTTATACTAAAGGTACTAGGGATGAAATGATTTTCAATTCATAGCTTCATCGGGTCGTTTGTCTCTTTTGACAAGCAGAAAGTGCTAGGACTTGAAACATTAATTACAAAGAAAATCAAAGAAACCAATTAGCGGATTCGTGTTATAGATTTAACCTTCCTGGCATGAATGACTTTCGTTTCCTACACAGTTTGAACATGATGAAGTTAGGGGCACCAAAAGTTCAGCTTATCTAAAATGAAAGATTCTCATCCGTCTTAGAAAATAGCATCGTTTGAACTTTCTCTTCAAAAACAAAAACGTATGTTGAAAACATTTAAATAACTTTAATAATCTTTAAACTTTAATTTCTTTTTTCTATGTTTAACATTAATAACATTGTAATGCCTCCTTTTTGAACAAAAACTTAATTATAAAATTTGCAACAAGTAATAACTGAATGCCTTACGAAAAGTTGAGAGTGGAAAAGGGATTCTTTAACAGTCTACATGTACATCACTTTGGAGATAGTGAGTCAAAGAATGTGCAATGGTTTCTTTCGCATATTTTTTGATTTGTGGAGGATGCACTGCATATAATTATACAAAAAGGAAATTTATTTCTAAAATGGATTCATAAAAGAAACGAGAGCAATTTTTTATTGCTTTAATATAGATATGACAAAACGATCTAAATAAAACAGCATGATTATGTTACACTTGAGCTCATACTCATATTTTTTTCAAAACTGATTTTTTACTCATCAAACTAATTTTTACTTTCATAGTAAACATAAACTTTTATTAAACTTCAGGTTCATCGTGGAAGCCAATCGGAAAACGAAGAGATGACACAAAGAAGAGGACCTCCTGGTTCACCGACATTCCATACCTTAGAAACCCCTTCCTCTCATACCCAAGACTCAAAAGTGGATCAGGTATTAACACTTAATGAAACATTCAAATAGAAGATTAGTTTAACTGCAGATATGCATGCAATACTATTTACAGTGAAATTTTTGCCTCCGATTTAATTTTGCTTCTTTTGCATGCACAAAAGTGGGTGAATTAAAATTGGAGCAAAATCAAAGAAGTCAGTTCTTAAACAGAACTCTGACTGGGCACTTGAAACAGGGCAAAATTGTTTTTAAGTTTGTACACAATAATATATATATATATAGGTGATCCAATACGTGAAGAGACATTTTAGAGCTCTGATTATTAATTAAATAATACTGTGGAATTTCATAGTTCAGTTAGAACCAATTTTTCTTGGATTTTATGGGTCACCCATATAAATCCATTATTCCCAAAACAATAATTGGACTTCAATAATAGTTAAACAAATAACCGTATTGAAGAATGTTTAAAACAGGTAGATGGCTACATTCCTTAGGGTAAATCTACAGTCTACCATTTTTTTTACTCAGGTAGCCGATTTAACGCTCTACACAGAGTGGCCTCATCACAGCTACAAAGACAGCCAGACTTGGTGGAGGTCTGATGAACTCTGTGATCCCTTTCTCTGGAAGGAACAACACTTTCGAGGGAGAACAACGAATTTCAAGAATTGTTCAATTCAAATGCAATAAAACTGCTCATATAACTTGGTGTCTTTTTTTTTTACTTATAAAAGTCACTCTTTATTTTTATGATGTAAAAAGTGCAGAAAACAGTGGTTAATCCAGTTAAAAAATCACATACAGGGCAAAAACATAGACCCCTGGAACCACCAGTGGTGAGATCAGGTGCCTTGGAGGAGTAGGTATTCCCATCAACTGGACACAACCATTGTTAGCCTATCTTGTAGAGGGAGTACTTCTTAGTCAAAATTAATAAAAAAAACCAGCAATATCTTACAAATGGTATGAAATTTGTTACAAAAAATTAAGATGCGACCCAACAATAGGTTGTGTTTACAAACAATTTGATGTAATGACTCAAGAATTTGTATTTTAAAAAAAGCTGACTTTTGATGGGTTTGCTGAAATCCATTTAAAATTCACCTGTTTGTTAGTAGCTTGCCTCAGTTTAAAAACTGATCATATTCCGAGCTTGCTCTTGCACATAGAATAAGATGGAAGATGATAACCATATGCAGGTGATGTTTGAATACATAAATAAGGGAAGTTGATGATGGAAAACCTAAGTTTATTCTGTTTGTAATTTGGTTTAGATATTAGAAAGATATCAAATTGACATTTAAATAAATGTAACAACTATTAAATGCTAAAACATCAATATATCTAAATGTTGATTTAAATGTTGTAAATTTTCTTTTGATGAAGATTTGGATAAAATTCTGCTTCACAAAAATTTAATAAGGTCAGCTTAATAAAGGGAACAAAAGTCCCTGGCATTCAGATTTCTTACAGATTTTTGAAAGACCTGGTCTTCAAAAACTTCAACAACTTTTGTCAATGGGGAACTCCTGCTACTTCAGAGTATTTGTATGTACGAGGGTTGATTCAAAAGTAATGTCACAACTTTAATAAAATTTTCTATAAGTGGATGTAAAGCAACAAAATTATACGTGATGGAAGCTTTATTTATTTCAAACCAGACCTGAAAAGTTCAAAGGAATATGATGTATACTTTCCAAAATATTGGATTTTAAACAATGTGCGTTTATGTTAGTCGCCGCACCTAAATATATATAGGATCTCCCATGATTTGTAGTTGGATATGATTTTTATCCAACGAGTTGTGTGATTTTTATCCCCGAGCCTTGGCGAGGGGATAAAAACACACAACGAGTTGGATAAAAAACATATCCAACTACAAATCATGGGAGATTCTTTTTATCCCATGTTTAATACTTCACAACTGATGTTATACACTGTTTTATATAGCACTCCACTTTATTTTACTTCATCACGCTAACGCAAAAACCATTGTGACGTCATAACTGCACTTAAGTGTGGGATATGAAAAATTTATCCAATGGGTCATATCCACGGGATAAAGGGGTAAGCATGGGATAAAATGTCATATGACGGATACGCACCGTCATACTTTTAAGCGTTTCCCCTTCGTTTCATTAAAAAAATATTATTTGTGATTCACAAACACTTTCACCAATTCAACTTTCTTTAAGAATTCTTGGTACCATTATACACTCACTCTTTTCATAAATAAGCCCTCTGTCAAAATTTTTTGAACAGTAGCATAAGACAAACTTGAAAATTCACATGTCACTCTATATGTCTGTCTTTTTTGACAACGTCAGACACCATTGAACGTCTCCGTCCGATCTCCTATCTTTCGGTCTTTTTGTCCTCTGTTGACCATTCAGTGACCAATCACCCGCCCAAAATTGCTGAAACCATCTATTAAGATGTCTCTTATTTACATTCTTTATTCTGTAAGTCAGATTAATTAACGTAACTGTCGCTTGTGATGATTCCAATATTTTGAAGCATTAATGCATTACAACTCTTCCAGCCGTTTTTTTTCCCAATTCGAAAATCCCTTTGTTCAATTCAACAGAGTAATACAACTATGTTTATGCGGGCATGATCACAAAGACCAATGCCGTCATTTAATTTTCTAATAAAGACTAGAAGATGATGGGAATTGTGTCTTTTAAAAAAATTGGGAGATAAGGTGCTTTTTAAAATCTTTTTATGTGTTTGTCTTTTTCATTCTAAGAAAAAAAAAACACTTTAAAACGAAAAATTCCATTGTGACGTGGCGACACCCCCTATGTTCTATTTTTTAAACATCTATAAAATAAATTCAAATAAACATTATTTATAAAAATTTCAATGTTGATTAGATTTATATTTGTGCATCTTTTGGTATATTGTATTTGATAATATGACGCCAAATATAAAAGATATGGACACTGTGCCATTACTTTTGGATCAACCCTCGTAGAATAAGGCTGAGGGAAGGTTTACAAATGTGAAGAGTTTCTGGTATACGCCAAGCAATGAAAAGGATTGATGATCATTGATTTTAGTGTTCTTTTCTGTGATCTGCTACCAAGAAAGGATTCATCAGCCCTGCTTTTTTCCAACACCCTAAATATAGCTAATATAATAACAGTTTAGAAGATGTTCTAAAATAAATTGACATGATTCTCTACAATTCCTTGTATGCACATCACTTAATCATTTCTTGAAAACCAAAATAAAAAAAGGTCACAGCATGGTCAAGACTAAATTTAGTATCTTGTTGGACGTGAAAATGAAGAGTGAAAAACTAGTGGGTAGATTTTATAAAATAAGAACCTGAAATGACACTTCGTTTTAAAATCTACATTGATTTCAATTACTACATACAAACGAACAAAACAAAATGTACCAGCTAGCATACATAATGGATAAATTTTCATCAAAGATAAATGTACTTTCAAAAATGAAAAGGACAATGAATGATGGACAAAAATGGACAGCAATTCAGATGACAAAAAGAAATGACCATTTCATTACTAATTGAGTAGATTTGGATATTGACTTAAGATACTCTGGAGGAAAGATATCTCTTTAATTTATAATTTTATTCAAAAAGCCTCAAAATGAAGCTTTAAAATCTAATCTTTTCATGCAACGATTTTCATTTTATACCTTTCATTGTGCCTCAAGGTTCTTTGAAGTTCTCAGAAAGGTTTTATAAGAAGTCGAAATTTTTAAACCATTAAAGTATTTTAAAATTATATATTAAAAGAATTCGATGTTCTTTGAATGTTTATCAACATAAAATAAAATTAGAATTGATTTCTATACACAGGAAAATTTTTGCCCCCATTTTATTTTCACTCCTTAATTTTGCCCTACCATCATTTGGGCAAATTTAAAATTGTTTGCATTCTAAGAATACAGTTTTATTTCATAACCAGTAGCTGTGCCTCCTCTCTACTCCTTGGGGTCAAGATTAGAACAATTTTGAATCTGTTTTATCTTAGGATACTTGTAAGTTTTGATGACAAACCATGGCTTTGCTGTTCTTAAGGATTTTAAATCATTTTTCCTTAATATTTCTTTCTAGAACTTTGATCCCTGTTGTGGCCCCTCTCTACTGCTTGGGGTGGAAATTTGAAAAAAAAAATGCATCTACATTTCCTGTGGATACTTTTTTATTAATGTGATTTATGGTTTTGCTGTTTTTGAGGAAAAATTTTTATTGATTTTTCCTATACTTTTCTTTACAAAACTTTGGAACCACCTTAGCCCCTATGGACATGATTTGAACAAACATGAAAGTACACTAGCTGAGGATGTTTCCATATAAGATTTTCTGAATTATTGGTTTCTTATTAGAGGAAAATATTTTTAAGACTACATTAACTTTTTACTTTTTCATAATCATCTACACTTGGAAGAAGGCCTGGCCCTTCATTTTAATGAATTTGAATCCCTTACACCAGCCATGTTACTTTGTGGCAAGTTTGGCTCAGATTGGCCCTGTCATTCATGTGAAAGATGGACACCACACAAAATGTGAACAGAAAAACTCACTTAAGCCCTCTGCTTAGGTGATCTAAAAAAATCTTTGTTGACTGAATTTTATAGTATTTATTAGAAATTTTCATTCAGCAATGCATGAATATAATTATATATCAATGATGAAACATTAATAGAATCAAAACTTAAAAGCATATAATTTGTCTCTTTTTGATTATGCTTATGTAAACTGTGTACTTTGGGAGAAATGTTTTCAATGCTTTTCCAAGTAGCGAATATTTATGCCATTACGTATGAACTTAATGAACTAATAACAAACATTATTGGTTTATAGTAAAAATTAAGTAAAATGACATTGACCTGATTTCACTTGATTATGTCAGAAAATATTAAATTCTTCTTTAATGATATAAGAAACCAACTTTTTGCTGAATAGTGTTTTCTTTGCATTCCAGTCTTTTAAATAAAAAGCTTAATTATTTCTGTCAGAATTATAAGTAACGAAATGCCTTTTTAAGTTGTAAAATATTTTTCCCTGGGTTACATGTAAGATAGACTTTTGTAGATTTTGAAAAGAACAAATACTTAAGTATTTCATTTCTAGATCAGTCTTTCAGATTGCAAAGGTTATAAATTTTACTCTATCATAAAAAAAAATCTAGTAAGGTGTACTCCTAACATTATATATAAGAAAAACCTCCACCTTTCAAAGGATCTCTTTCAATCTAATTTATAAATGCTGCTTAAGAAAAAGTGACATTTTGATGCAATTATCCCTTTGCAATGAAGTTGGAGGGGGCATAATAACACACTAGCTTATAAGTTGGTGGTGAGTGACTGCACGGTATATAATGAGAGTGAAATAATTTAAATCAGGATCAATGGCTTTTGCTGCCTATGCTGAATTGAATATTTTTTTTTTATTTCTAAATTGTTTTTCACAATTTCTGTATTGCAATCACAGAAATATAAATACCACAAATTAAACATAAAATTCAATATTTTACTGTCATACCTCTTTTTATTTTGTACAATTGTGATGAAAAGTGAATATTGCTGAGCAATCCAACAAGTGATTTTTCTGTGGTAATTTTTTTTAAGTTAAAATAAAAATAAACCTGTTGTCAATTTTTTTTATCTTGAAGCATGCAGTGTATTAATGGTGAATAATAGATCACATTGATCCAGATCAATATAATGAATTTTGATCATGGTTATCAAACTTGATGAAGATCAAAATTCATGCACAATGGAATTAAGCATCTTGCAGGGATCTTATTAAGTTTCAGTTTTCTGTATCTGATAGGAATGCTGTAACAAATAAAACAAAAGGCCCATGGGCCACATCACTTACTGTATAGGGGATTAATTTCACGGGTTGTAATTTTCACATTTTTCTTTCATCTGACACATTCGCGGTTTCTTGAATTCGCATCAATTCGATACATGTAAACGACATCAACAGGGTAAGTTAATATAAAAATGTTAGTTTTCATAAATAATTGACGATTAATTAAATTAAGTGCAGTTATAAAATGTCCTTGAATATAAACATCTAATGACTTTCCTATATGCAATTACGATGAGTACATGTACACCCCAAGATCTTCAATACATTAACATTATAACGGCGAAAAACCACTGGATGGTAATAAATTTGTAAATGTAGGTCAAAGAAATGATATCCTTCCAAAATAACACTCTTTGGTTGACATTACCTGAGGATACTTCTATATTGATATGACTGAGCATGGTTTTGTTGTTCTTGAGAAGTGCAGCATTTCATTTCAAAGATTTTTAAAGTTTTTTCCCTGTATGCATTTCAATGTAAAAGTTTGATGGTTCAATGTTGCCTCCTTTGTGTTAGGAGTTGTATAAGTTTGAATCTTCACTTCCTGAGATTGCTTCTGCATTGATATGACCAGATCTGGGTTTACTTTTCTTGGGGAGAAGATTTTCAAAGATTGTCCCTCTGTTTTCCAGTGAACAACCTTGATCCCAGATCGTATGAAAGCCATCAGGAAGCCAGTTCAGTTACCCATACATACAAAATGAATAAGGCTAACAAACATGATTTGAACCTGGGATACTGTCATATCACAAATTTTTGTGGTGGTTAATTTTCATTGTATTTGAGGTATAAAGAGACCAAAGAATTCATGTCCATCACGAAATGTAAAATGTTACATACATAACTACTCAACAATTCACCATCCATGAATTCAAATCCATACAAACCAAGAGTTTTTCCTCAACCACAAAAATTTGACTCCACGAAAATATGTGATTTTACAGTATCCGAACCCTCTACAAGGACAGAGTGACCTTTTGCTACCCTTGGCAGAAATAGAATTGTCAAATCAATAATATTTAATCAGTGACAGTTCAACATAATCATGGTTGTCTTAGCTATGATCATTCCATCATTAGTTAAGTCACATTACAGGAAATAGTTTGATGTGTAAACGAAAAGAACACAAATGAAGAAGACATATAATTTTGAGAAAAAAAGTTGTTGACAATCTATGATCAATTAAAAAATTTCTTGGTAAAAATAGCAAGTAAATTAAATAGATTGTTTTGTAAGCAAAAAAAAGTAAATTAAAATGCAGCTATGGTCCTTGTTTTTCACCCCTCTGCCTATATCTAACAGGTAGTTTGTCAGATCAGAATCAAAGTTTTCCCCGACAATTTCAAAATTTTTGGTGAATGGTGATCCAGCATTTTTGCCAATTTTGTCAGTCTAATGTACAAGCTTAGAATAAATAGAAAGGATAATATTTTTTCATCCTTTTTTTCATATTAATATCACTTTCTTGATCATGTCAAATTTTTTTCCTATATCATAAATTTTAAGATAGTCTATCATCATCGAAATGAATTAAACATGCCTTACCCAGTCTGATATCTATAATAATAATTTATTCCATCTGTGATGTATCAGCAAAATTTGAAGCTTTCTTTGCCACAAAAATGAAATCAATTTACATAACACATATTGTTATATGTAATCAAATTTAACACACCAATCGTAAAAAAAATACTCAGACTTACCATTCATCTCTCTCATGGCCTGTACGAAATCATTAGGATCTTTAAAGCTGACGAAGCCATAACCTTTTGTTTTGTTGGTTCTCTTGTCCCGCACAACTTTGGACTTTAGAAATGAGGGGTATCTACTGAATGCACGAGCTAAAACCTCATCAGTCACTTCATTCCCCAAGTCCCCACAAAATATCCTAAAGTCATCTGTAAATACAAAATGCTCTCGTTTGAAAATTATTTAAACAATAAAAAAACATTTAAAGTAAAATCAAATATGTTAAATATTGTACTTTACATGTGTGCTTAATTGATGGAAGAGCCATTGCTCAAGAAATCTAAGCAGGTGGCTTGCTAAGTGGTGTTTACTGACTTATAAACAACAAATGCTTTACATAAGAAATAAAGGAAATTATATTCAGTGAATGTAAATGGACAGGTAAATGCATGTCAACATGGTAAATGTACCCTTAGATACCTCAAAAGAACAGGGAAATAGATTTCAGTAAAATTTATTTCAAAATAATTCATTTTTGTGTTATTCCTTCACCATCTTTCTTGAACTTCAAATCTGGTATGCAATCTTGATCGTAAAAATTTGTTTAAACAGGACTAGCCTGTTTACTGATTTTTTTATGCAAACTAAGTAAAATTGAAATAAACATGCATATAAAATAAAACAAGAGGCCCACGGGCCTTATAGGTCACCTGAGTATCATGTAACAACTTTCCAGCGATTGCATTTGGTTCATGCTTTAATCCAAAAGCCATAAAATTCACTGAAATTATCTATTTTGAAAGAGGCCCCTTTCTTCATTATAAGGCCAGCATTTTTTTTATGTTCAAGGTTTAGTTATGAACATTAGCATTTTTTTTTTTAAATATGTGTAAGGTAAATGTGTAGACATTGTTCTAAGATTTATTTGATGCCTAAAATTATAATTCCTATCATAAAACAGACAGGGAGAATTGGGGAGTAGGGTGAACATTTTTTCAATTAAGTGTAAAATAATTTCTCTGGCTGATACAAATGATACTACATGCCTGTATATATTTGCATATTCTTGCCTTTTAATAGTTGAATTTTTTTAAATTTCTTCAGGTTATTGTTACAGTTTTATTCATTACTGTAACATATGATGCATAAGCAACCCTTTTCTGAAGAATTATGCTTAGACTGTAAGCTATAACAGAGTCCTAAACAATGTCGCTGGCATTGTGGCAATATGAAATAGCTACCATGGGCAGTTTAAAACCTGGGGGAGGAAAATAATTTACAGACAGATACTTTTGAAACGAATACATAATTATCTCACCAGCATGTCATTGTGCAACAAAGTCGTCAGCATTTTATTTGTCCTTTGAACGGGTGAAACGTTTTGAATGACATTCGTATCAAAGAAATTTACACTAAACCAAGCTATCTTCTCAAACCATCTGGCTTTATTTACCGGCCGTTATGATCATCGTAAAACCGGAAGTGCGAGTTCGTAAATTTGAAATCTCGATCCCGACTCAAATTTGACATCGGAAAGAATTTTTTTTAATTTTTGTCTGAAAATTCAAAACCTTGAGCACAGGGTTTGTAAAACTGCAAATAAAATAAATCCTGGCCTTAAATATGTAATTAGATCATTAGTAGTGTATATTAACCAGGAGCAAAGGATTAGATGTTCAAAGAATTCATGCATTTCACTATACAATCATTAGAGCCCCCCCCCCCC
>PRKT01000010.1:1328002-1343042 GCA_003671525.1 Saccostrea glomerata | reverse complement strand
GCCCTAGCACTAGAACCCCTGACCCCAGGGCCATGAATTTCACAATTTTGGTAGAGGACTCATTGCTGATTACAATCATGCAAACAGTTTGACTGCTTGATGTCCAGGAGTAAAGAAGAAGATTTTTAAAGATTGCATTAATTTTAGTGGTTTTGGCCCCACCCCCCAGGCCCCAGGGGGGCAAGGATCATGAAATTCACAATTTTTGTTCCCCTTCACCCATAGATGCTTTGTGCTAAAATTGGTTGAAATTGGTTGAGCGGTTTCAGAGAAGAAGCTGAAAATGTTCAAATGTTAACGCACGACGGACGACGGACGACGGACGACGACGGACAACAACGGATAGCAATAGGTCACCTGAGTTTACTCAGGTGACCTAAAAAATAGTCTGAATTAAAAATAAACTTTTAAAATTAAAATAAAATTTAACCGTTAGAAATTGACATCTCGTACCTTTCTCCCAGTCCTCCAGTGACTGATCTTCCCATGTTTCCCCAGCCGCCGTACGGATTATCTTCTTAGGTTTCTTCTCTTTTTTCTCCTTTTTATGGACCACCTCCACCACAGGTTCAGGTTCCTACCAAACCAAAGACAATGTTATTCATTCCACTTAATTTCTTCTTTTATCATTACTTAAAGAATCTTTTCTTATATGGGTAAATCTTCAATTCACATCTTAACAATGTACTCACTTTTAACATAGAGAAAACACAATGACTTTATTGATTTTTTTTAATGAGTCTAGTCCTTATGAGTTTAAAAGAGAAAAAAACATAATTCACTTCCTTTTCAATTTTTATTTTGTAAATCTCATTTTAAAACAATTATATTATTGACTTCAAAGAAAAGCATTTCAACATCACAATTCATGCTCCGTTAATATGCTTTTCTCAAATGTCAATATGTATACGGATTGACCTCAAGGGGTATATTTTTAGAATATACATGCATATCAACCTACATTGTATTTATTACTTACCGGTACGTGTGTGACAACCTCAGGTTGTGGGACAGGGGTCACCACTGGAGTACTACCCCCTGGGGGTCCTGTTTTACTCTGGGTCCCTGCTTCTCCCTGAGAACCTCCTTCTTCAGGGTTATCTTTCTTTTTCTTCTTCTTTTTCTCTGGCTTATTGATGACAGGGGATGAAGAGTAGACAACTCTGGGCTTCTCTATAACTGTTAAAGTCAATCATTTCAGTGATCTTTCAGTAGAATGAAATGATAAAATTTTATGGATAACTCTGGCTATTTCATATAGAACTAGCCTTATCCTTCCCAATTTGTTTATATTAAAAAAATGTGTAGTGAGATATGGATCAGCAGCTTTAATTAAAATATAGAGATATCAAATGTTCTGTAGTTGGTTGTGGAATTTATTTCAGGAGTGGGACTGGATTTTTTGAAAAAAATTTCATGAGTGTTAAACACAAGTGAAAATATCAAAAATCAAGTACAGTGTAATTCCCTTCCCATCCTTAAATACACAAATCGATTTAAAGGTCTCTGATTTTTTTCTGCTACTCTGCATGGTGTTTCAGGGAAGATTTACTTGCAAACAATTTGTTATACATTCTGAAGGTACTGACTACTGTAAAATCACATATTTTCATGGGGTCAAATTTTCAAGGTTTGAGGAAAAAATATTGGTTTGTGAGGATTTGATTTCATGGTTGGAAACTTTTTTAGTAATAATGCTTATGAAATTTTACATTTCTTGGTGGTTATAAATTCATGATTCTATCAATACAACGAAAACAACGAAAATTAAACCCCCACAAAAGTTAGTGATTTCTCAGTATATTAATTTATATACCTGTATTTCTTTAATTTAAGACTACCAGAGATTTTTGACTTATGTGTACAAAAACATCATTAACATTTTCAGAAATTTTTTGTCTAGCTGTTTTTGTAAATATGCATAAACAGTATAGAAGGTTTGTACATTTGTCAGATGAACAAAGGACACAGAAAATGAATCTTTTATAAAATGGTGTTGTTATTAAGTATTTACACAAATGTACAAACTCCAGATTTCTTTTAATTGTAAAGTCCATGAAAATAAATCTTTACTTGTGAATTCTTATTATCTGTTAATGAATTGTTAATTTCCAGTAGTTTACAATTTGAGATCTAGAGCTTACTGATAATATTTGATATCAATCCACTCATGAAAATTTTTTAAGGTATTTGTTTCCAATGTCTTTGTAATAATGAAAAACAATTTTCATGTACATAAAACATATCTCAGTAAATCCATTGGCATAAAAATAAAATTGGAAGACTTTTGACATCTGACTCTCGTAAAGAGATTAATTGTACCAATTGTCTGATGTAGTGCAGCAGAAAAGATATCGCACTTCAATTGATATGCAAGACATGCCATAAATTCATTTGGATATATGGCCAGAATCTGATTAAAAGCACCACCCACAACAGGGATTGATTTCATTTTATATCTTTTTTGTTTCTATGCTTATTGACAGATGTTTGATATTTGATGACGGACAAGGGTTATGATCTTTGCCCATAAAATAATCATATAAAATGGATAGTCCATAAATTAGACTTTCCTCCTGTTGGATTTGGTTGACATTTTGTCCAGCCTATACATATACAGGGGTTCTTTTAGGTTGTGAGAGCTCACAAAAAATATGGGTAATCAAAGATCACGAAGCTCACCTCGACGAATGTTATCAGTTTAAGTAATGCAAATCTCATATCATATTTTCTTAACAGTTTAATAGTATTTATTCTGACAACAATATTCAAGCAAAGTCTGATTAAATAGGTCCTAAAGTTCATTGGGATTGATCTGTTCCAAAAACTTAAACCTGGTCACTCATTTGGAAAATGTAGGTCAAATCCAGTATCCGAAGCAAATTTTGATTGTTCATCCTTAGATGCATCATCTATGCAAGTTTGGTCCAAGTAGGGCTTTTAATTACCTAGGTATAACCTATTCACTTACGTGGACAATGTAAGTCAAATCCTGCATCCGAAGCATGTCTGGTAGTGTCCATTCCTAGATGCATCAGCTATGCCAGATTAGACCAGGTAGGGCTTATAGTAACTTGGGAACGGACCTACTCCAAAAACTTTAACCTGGTCACTTATCTGGAAAATTTAGGTCAGATCCAGCATCCAAAGCAAGTCTGGTAGTGTCCATCCCTATAGATGCATCATCTATGTAAGTTTGGTCCGGGTAGGGCTTATAGTTACTTAGGAATGGACCTGCTCCTAAAACTTTTACCTGGTCACTCATCTGGAAAATTTAGGTCAGATCCAGCATCCGAAGCAAGTCTGGTAGTGTCCATCCCTAGATGCATCATCAATGTACGTTTGGTCCGGGTAGGGCTTAATGTTACTTGGGAACGGACCTGCTCCTAAAACTTTAACCTGGTCACTTATCTGGAAAATGTAGGTCAGATCCAGCATCCCAAGCAAGTCTGGTAGTGTCCATCCCTAGATGCATCATCCATGCAAGTTTGGTTCGGGTAGGGCTTAATGTTACTTGGGAATAGACCTGCTCCAAAAACTTAACCTGGTCACTCATTCAGAAAATGTAGGTCAGATCCAGTATTCGAAGCAAGTCTGGTAGTGTCCATCCATAGATGCATCATCCATGTACGTTTGGTCCGGGTAGGGCTTAATGTTACTTGGGAATGGACCTGCTCCTAAAACTTTAACCGGGACGCCGATACTGACGCCGACGCCGGGGGTGTAGCATAAGCTCATCTCGACTTCGTCAAGATGAGCTAAAAAACTAATACAAAAAATTATGTCCCCTGCTTAAGGAAAAAATTAATTTGATGAAAACAAATGTAAGGGGGCTTGGCCCTTTATTTTCACAATTTTAACTCCCCTTCACCCATGGCTACTTTTTACACACTTTGATTAAACTTCATCAAGATGAGCTAAAAAACTAATACAAAATTCTTTTACAAAAAAATGCAGTTCATTTTCTCAAAAACTACATTACGTATGTACCACGAATAAGCATGAATATCTCCATTGTTATGTCATAATACCGCTCTTGACATCTAAAAATATAGTGCACACTGTTTTGGTTTAAAATGACAGTTGAATGGCGTAAATTTATGGCAAGTCTTCAGAAAATTATGTGAATATAAGAAATGAATTTAATTTTTAAAGATTCACAAGGTATATGAACTACAACGCTTCACGCCAGCATATTTATCATGAAGCGCAAATACTTGTGTTTGAAACAAAAAAAATTGTGGAGCTTGTAGTACTCTTGTAAAAAATATATTATACATTTATCATTTATGAATATATGAATGTTAGCTGAATTCATACAGTATGCATCATTACTGAATTTTATCTAGGTATGTAGTGAACACGATTCGAAGAAAATGCCTTTATTTTCTTTTTTTAATATAAAAAAAAATTACGTGATATTTTTCATTCAAAATCTCTGATCACAATAACATCTGTTGAGATGATATTTGGTCTACACATCCTCAAAACTTTTGACACTAAAGCTGAAATCAAATCAGTCTATTGTGAAGAACAATGAAGCATTCTATCACCCTAACCGAATCACTGCATCATAAACACTTCATGTACCAACATCCTCCCCTCATATACATACTTTAAGTAAATATTTTTTCTTTTTTCCGTCAATATTATACTATCAGCCCCCTACATGTAGTTATCTTAGTGTGTAATTAGTCTGAAGTACTGATGGTTGTCACAGAATTAAATATCCCATTCCTTTCATGAACTGGACCAACTGTGTGCTTTCTTTTCTCAAAGGCATCTATTTTTTTTTTAAACTTTGGTTTACAAATATCAAAATTTGTGTAAATCATTTTTTCTTACCTGGATCTTTTTTCTGCTCAACAGGTGGACCCCCATGGAAGGGAGGATTGGGTCCCATTGGCATTGGACCTTGTGGACCACCGGGTCCCCCATATGGTGGCCTCATCGGGGGTCCACGGCTAGGCATGGACTGTGGATGAGGTGGCCCCTGGAATCCTAGTATATAATATATATAAATGTACTATAATAATCATCAGCAAAGACTTGCATGAATTGAAAACTTTAAAATTACATTGCTGATAGATACAAAGTTTTGCTGACTTTGGTCAATTTTTATCTGTATCAATCTTTAATAGTGGCATCTGATACTAGTACATTTATTCTGTACTGTGAGGATTTATCTTCTCTCTGCTCATCCATGAAATATTTTGCTTGCTGCCTTCAGTGTTAATGATTTCCCAAATAAAATCTAATTTTCATAATAAATGCACACAATTTCAGCACAGCAAAATTTGATGGAAATGGCCTTTTTAGTTTACAATAATTACCTTGCAGTTATCTAACTTAAGGGGGCTCTCTACAACGTCACAACATGGCGTACTTCCGTAAAAACGCCATTTTGATCCCAAATGATCAGATTCAAATTCACTTAACACCAATAAATCACTGAGTATAACACAACATGCGATATTGTGGATGGAATGTACATTATATCACATCAATTAATACAGTGTATGCCCAATACGTATCCTTTCTTTAAAAATGAATTGTTTGTCAATTTATTCAATTTCTACTTATTTAATTATTAAATAATACATTTACAAACTTAATAGAATAAGATTTTTAGATGAGAAAAAAATGATATAAAACATGGCTTGTCCATATGCTAATTCATCATTACGTGTCAAAACGCCATACACTCAAAAATTTATTTCTCCAATAAGCATATATGCTTTTCAGCAAAATATATCCTCCCAAAAATGCAAATTGATAAGATAAGACATATGTATTATCTTACCATCGACTAGAGGATACTCTATTCTTGATTTGTATACACCCGAATGAATGGTTATACCCGGTGAAATTTCGCATGACCCAAACGTTTGATCACCATTGATTGTCAGCTGTTTACAAGTATGGGAAACGTGCAGGTTTTAGATGAAGTGTGCATTTGGTTATAGGAATTTCTTTTACCGCTTTTGGCCATTTACCATCTTAACTTGTTTTGTTATATATAGCACTGAATAACACATGCAAGTTGGATAAAAACGGTAAGTAAATCTACCTTTCTCAATACGATGAATTCACTAAATACATGTCTTTGTCATTGACTGGAAACGCTATGATTTTCGCTTAAACTCATTGAAAAACAATACATGATCAATACGAACTTCTTTCAATGTCCTTGCGTGACATTTGTTTAAGAGTTTATTTGAAGTTTATATTAAAAAAAAACAGTACCAAGATATTTGAGTCCACTCTTAAGGCGGATCTCTCACACCTGAATTTTTGTGATGTTTATAAATTTTTGACAGTTTTTCAATTTTTTTCAATTTCTTTTTTTCATTGTTTTTACCCTTTGATATTATATATCTTTTCAGATATTGAAGAGGATCCAACCAGCTATTCTCAAGAAAATGCTGTTTTAGTTTTTCTTTTGTCTATTTTTGTAAATTTAAATAAAAATTATGTTGATTTTATTTTTATCTTTGTTGGTTATTATTTCAATATTTTATAACACTAAACTTTGAAGAGAAATTTAAAGCACTGGGCTTTTAAAAATATAGATAGGAGGGATTTTAACAAAATAAATAAAATATTTTAAATATTTCTGAAAAATAAATTGAAGTACTTTGGAACCTTATTTTATCGGATATGGGGCCTATTATTAGAAACAAATGCATGCAACAAAAATCAGTTATACTGATATATCAACTTACCTCCAGAGTAAGGGCCGGGCCCTCCTTGTCCTCCCATGAAATGAGGTGGGGGTCTAGGGGGCCCTTGTCCTGGGGGTCCAGCATGATGTGGTGGGGGTGGAGGCATCCTCTGTCTAATCTGATGAGGAACAAATGGGTGATTTTGATGCAGTGCTGGAGGGGGTGGTGGGGGTGGGGCTAAATTTGGCACTCCCGATGATGAGGAAGGGGGTCCTGATGATGAAATTAAAGATGGAGGAGGTGGTGGTGGTGCTGCTAGCACTGAAATAATTAAAAAAGCTTGATAAAGACAACTGTCTAAAAGTAATACAATTTTTTATTGATTTAAAATTATAAGGATACAGACTAGGTAGGAAAAAAAATCCTTAAAATACCATAGTACTAAAAATTTTCACAGAAGGTAAAGCATTTGCTTTTACATTTATACACAATAAGATCACTTGAGCTAAAATATGGACATTTTTCAATGTTTTTAGTTATATGTTTAAGCAATCTCTATGCTTTGACATACCTGATAATGGTATATTGGGATCTGAGTATTGGGAACTCTCTGGTTGTGGTGGCCTAGGCCCTGGATGAGGCCCTGGATGAGGCCCCGGACCTGGGCCTCCGTGGCGGGCCATTTTTTGTGGTGGCTCATCAGGTCCCCCTGTTTAAAAATCAGGATCAATTGCACAGAAAATCAGAGAATTTAATTGTGATGCTTATACAACAATTAAACGAAATATGAAGTCAAAGGCACATATCACTTACCAGTACTCTCCATTTTAAACTTTAAAATCCCTACATGTTTTGTTCCTTTTTTCTAAATCTAATTTACAAATTGAATATACTGTAAACCAACTTTTATTCGCGACGACTTTATTTCGCGATTTACTAGGGATAATCTAGTTCACGACGATTAATATTCGCGTTCAAGCCTTTTTGGATCTGTACTTCATAGACAAATACACTTTAAGGACCAGTTCGCGGAGAGAAATATTCGCGATAACAAGGCTCTCGCGAACTTCGCAAATATTTCTCGCACGCGTATAAAAGTTGGTTTACAGTAGCTGAGAGAAATTTTAAGAGAGCCCAAAACTACCTGTAGTTATTATCACTCCTTGTATAGGAAAATATAACTCCATATTGACAAAATAAATAAATAAAATATCACTGTGTCATAGATATACTCAAGACCTTTTGCAATGAATTTCATTGATAAAGCCAACTTTAAAATAATGTTTGTTTGCCTTTTCCCAAGTCCAAACTCAAAAACAAAATAAAAATGGATCGATAGGTAGTCATTTTCCCCCACAAAAATTTCAACATGGATGCTGAATTTTCAAAATTTATTCCTCTGAATACATAATAAAAATAACTGTTCCCAGGAGGTTAAAAAAGGTTTTCAACCTTTGAGTCTAGTCATTTTTTTCAGCCAGTCCGTCGGAAAAGAGCAATCAAACAATTCTTTAAAGATGGCCTGATTTTAAGGTTTATTTTTATTGAAGAACTGAAAAAATGAACTCAATTCTATTTTGCGATTTTGTGATTGATTAACAAAAGTTACTTACCTTTAATCTGAGCTTTGACCTTATTGAAAGTTCCAGCACCAATAATCATCCGATGCCCTCCCATTTCATACTCTTTGGGAACCAAGATCTCCTGTTCAAAACTACAACAACAAAATATGAATCTTTATTCTTAAATAATATTGCAAGATTTAATTACCTTACTTCTCATTCATTTGTAGGGAAATTCATAGTTTTTGCATGATATTTTCCTCTAAGTTATTCCCCTTGGCTACCATCTTGTAGGTCTTTTTGAATAATTAATTTTCAATACGTACAAGTATGCACAAATATTATGAAGGAAAATATTTAAAATAATGTGTTGATGGTGTAACCATTAGGGCTACCACTGATACATGAACGTAATCATTTAATTTTATTTAGATCTGTCGATCTCTTCAAACTTCATGTGATAATTGTTGTTTGTAAAAGTTGCATATAGCCAAAACGAAGTTTAAACAGTGTTAATTTTATTTTAAAATGTTTAATCTTCTATTGAACTGCAATATCCATTAAATCAAGGTAAAATTTTATTTCTTTTGTTGCTGAACTCTTGTTTCCAAAAGAAAAAGAATGTTGGGAGTTGCAATTTAAAAAAAAAATATAGGGTCCAGAGACTTACAGTGGATTTATAGTGCAAACAAAATTTATTTGGATCTCAGCTACTTGTTGACAGGAACCCCCCACCCCATCCCCATCCCCCACCCCCGAATGGGGCTTATTTGACATTTATTACAAATCATATTTATTATACATATTCATCATGTGTACAATATGAAAAAATTGTCTAAACCTCAAATTAACCGCTCAACCAAAAAAATATTCCACTATACATAATATAAGAAAGAAAGGTATGTCCCTCCGGTTTGTTTACATTGTATCCCCACTGGTCTTTCTGGGTTTAAAAACATGTATTTATTTTATTTGAAAGTAAAATGTCAATTCACAACATCTCTACAAATATTTCTGTCTTAGTCCATGCTATCAGATTGACTGCATCTCGTAAGAATCCCAAAAGATCTCCTTAAACCTTTTTTTTATTAGAGGAGAAATGAATTTGATCAAATTTTAAACCTAAAATATAATCCAAATAAAGATGAAAATTCAACTAATTTCCTCAACGCTTTTTCTCGCTACTAAATAACATCCCATATTTACATTCAGAGTTATCTGGATTGTTTGTAGTAAATGAACCGAGTATGAGTTATGGCCTATGTATATTTCACTACATTGTGAATACACGGAACAAATTCTATTGTTAAACCGGGTCCGTAGGACATTTATCATTTTAGCAATAGAACATTCTATCTAAACTAAATCATAAAACGATAAGTGCTAATCTCGAGGCGGATCAATGATTCAACTGTAACCTGTGTATAGAACTGTGCTTGCCCCAATGGTCACACCATAAAGCATATTTACAATGGGTAAAAATTTATTTCCAAAACAAGTGCCTGTGAAACAGTGTTTTCCCTAAGAACCGGCTACTGGCCAAATTGACCACTTCAATTGACAAAAATGCCGCTTTGAAATAAAAATTTGTTGTAATGTCCACAAAGTTTCTGTGTATAAACCTCAGCCCTTGGCCTGTTACAATTGATATCCAACCCTTTACCTTGAAATAAAGGGAAAACACTGGTGAATAATATACGTATCAAACTAAGATGTGTCATCACAGTCTAGACCATGTGTTTAGAGCTTTAACCTTCAAATGTTTAAAAAGGTTTGAAAAGTTAGATCTTGATCAATATTAACAACTGTTCTTGTCCTAATAGTATCACGGTCGAACTTTCTACATTAGTCTACAACAGAGACAGAATAACAAGTCTCTGCTGTAGTTAGTCCCGTATTCTATGACCTAACGGTGAGCTAATTGCAGAAGTACTCTATTTGTAATGCAATTTTATGAGATAATTTTACAATTACCGGTCCATCTCCTCCTCCATCTCTTTTAAACGTTTTTCAGTCAACAAAGCCATCTCCGAATTCGCCATCTTTTCGTTTCCTCGGTGTCAATCTTACGCTTGAAGTTATGCTACCATTTCCTTTTATTCAAACACACATAGGACTAAGAAAAATATATAACGATGTACACGCTTTTCAGATCCGGAAAAGTAAAAGGTTGATGAGAGTTTAAAGTATTTTATGTCCTTGTCGGGGGTATATACTTTGTAGTTTTTACTCTGTACTGTTGTCTGTCTGTTTATCTGTTTGTCATGAAGCAAAAACTTAAACATTGCTCAGAACTTTTGATTGGTTGCCTTTGGAGATATTTTACAAAAAAAGTGTATATTCCCTGTGACTTGAAGTATCAACATATTTGACCTTCTGGCCTTGACTTTGGAGTGTTACTTATTTTTATAGAATTTACCCAGCTTTAACCTTGGTCATAGCTTTTGAACAGTTGGGGCTAAACCTTTCCATGAATATAAGTATTTTTGACCTTGACCCTTGCGTTTGACCCACTTGCAAACACTTTAGCCTTGGACACAGCTTTTGAACAGTTGGTGCTTGGACTTAAGTATACAGCATTTCATTCGCGAATTTACTGTGACAGGGCCTTCCCCCGAGAAACTTTAAAAAAATTAACCCCTTGACCTTGACCTCGAAGTATGTGCCACATTTAATTTTTTTCGAATTTCACAGGTATATTCACTGAGAACAAGTCCTTTCTTTTGGTAACAACATGTTTCATCCCTTGACCTTGGAATATGACTTGCCTTTCTCGAGAAACATTTGAGAAACTTCAGTCTTCACCAAAAGCTGACATACGGGAGCATCAGTGTTTCGCAGACACGTTTATTATTTTTTTATTTAACTCATCAAATAATCGTTCACTGATTAATCTTCAATATCAGTATTAAAAACAAGTTTCCCTAATGGGATGGCGGTCGACTACACCGATCAAATATAATACTCTCCCACACATGTCATTTTTAACCCCCTCTCCCAAGATCCTGGGGATTTGAATATCACCATGACCACTTTCATGGATTAGCTTAAACTGCTCTAAACGCATATTATTCCAACACACCTTTCCGAAACTATTTGGTATCGCCCATTTGGTTCAGGTACGTCTTCCAAAAAAAGGAGCGTTTCCTATTTTTTTCCTTCCCTAGAATTCCCAATTTTCCACAAGGTACATGAAATTTTATGCTCTGCATAGAGATTGCATCGGGATCACGGTCTTGTCTAGTCAAGTATCTATAAATGCGTTTATACAACAAAAGTTGCAAAATTCTTACATTATCTAATACAGAAAACACTTTCAATGGGGGGGGCATATATTTTCAGTTGAGGGCACTACCAAAAATTCCTTGACAAGTAAAAGAAAACGGTTTTTTAGGGGCACGAGCATATAATATCTATGTTTTCTATAGTATACTATATATATCCGGAAAATTAGGGTGGATGGGCACCCCTGTACCCCGGTTCCTAAGGTCTTGTGATAAAAATATCGAAATTGAATACTAACAGTATAGGGTTTTAAGACGTATTATAAGAACATATTACAAAATTATTTTATATAGCATGCATGTACATACCGGTATTTATATTTTTACAGGAATGATTTGCTTGCGTGTTGTCATACATGTACTTTTTGCAGTTTTTTCACCTCCATTTTCCCAAATACTTCATTGATCAGCTACTGGGCAGGCCCGTAGAATGGACGGTGGGAGGAGGAGCCCCTTTTTGTTCTGAGTATAGACTTTTGCTCTGGTATATATTTTCATTTAGTTACCCCCACCGTATTGTTGCTGTAAGGTCGAGCACTGTTAATTTAAATACTCAGTAGCCTATGCCAAAATTAAGTCCCAACTTCCCTAACAACCACACCCCCCCTCCCCCAACGAAATAGCATTTTTGAGTTTGGAAATTTTACCCTGTCTTTTCTTGTCAAATTTCTTTGGGGATGGTGTCCCTTCCACTTTTAAAACCGTTGCTACGGGCTTGATCATGATGTGGCAAAAATATCAATACATTTTATTCGCTTCAGTCATTGTGACTCTGTATACATCGTCTCAAACCACGTACGGTTCGGAGCCTGCGAATATTAATAGCTATCTCGGAGAGAATCATACATTTTGGCCGTGGTTTTTGACGATAGACATTGTACAGAGCAAACATAAGTTGTGTAGAAAACTACATTATGTATAAATTCTGCAATTTCCATTTTGCATGTTTGTTTGATTTTGATCAAATTGTAGGTATAATCATTATTTGATTTATTTTTGATTTTCTCTGGAGCAAATATTATCTTTACTCAAACCATGAAACTCTTCTTTTTTATTACAAAGTATTTTAAAATTTTTATTACAAATGTATTTTAAAATTTCGATAACTGTTTAGCCTCTAAGAAAATGCACTACATATCTGAGAACCGACTGGCTACTCAATAAAGGTCATGACCCGGAACTCACAAAGGCATGAAAAGTCCACGTATAAGAACAAATTTCGCGCGTTTTGGAAGTCATTTTATGTGCTCATCGAACGGAGAACACAAGCATGCCTCCCAAAGCGCCTGGTGCAAGCAAGGGCTCCAAGAAAGCTATATCCAAATCAACTAAACCACCAGGAGATAAGAAGAGAAAAAGACGAAGAAAGGAAAGCTATGGAATCTACATTTACAAAGTTTTAAGGCAAGTTCATCCTGACACGGGAATCTCGAGTAAAGCCATGTCGATTATGAACAGTTTCGTCAATGACGTGTTCGAAAGGATTGCTTCCGAGGCCTCCAGATTGGCAAGTTACAACAAGCGTTCTACTATCAGCAGTCGAGAAATTCAGACCGCAGTGCGTTTGTTACTTCCGGGAGAATTGGCCAAACACGCCGTCAGCGAAGGAACCAAAGCTGTGACGAAGTACACTAGTGCGACAAAGTGAGCAAATTCGGACGGTGATACCAACCAACTCTGAAATGTAAATAACATTCATTCCTGATGACATTTCGATTACATTGTATATCACTGACCTGTTTGTATGTAGTTTTTGAACAATAAGTGTCATGGACATTTATAAATCGTTTGATTTGTTGAGTTATTGTAAAAAGACAAATTAAATTGTAGTTAGTGCAATGTTGTGTTTATTATCATCTTTCAGAGAGTTGTAGCAAAAGAGTAGAGGTCTTAGAAGAAGCCCTATAATACCAATGCATACAGATAAGATGTTTTGCACAAATGGTATCGTGATCTGACCTTAAATGAAACTATTAATGTATGTTATGTTACATATAAAAGGTCAGGATGGATAAAATAACACTATTACCCCCTTCCCCCTTTAAAAAATGGGAGGGTATATAGTGAGTGGGATGTCCGTCCGCCTAGCTGTACGTCCGTCAGTTACGCTTTGGGGTACCCATCTCTTATCCGCAATTGCTCTTATACATGTACCACTGAGAGAAAGTATAATGATACTTTTACAGAATCTTTGTTACATATATACAGTGCGATTTCACCATGTGCACACCTCTTAGTTTACTTGTTGATCTTTCACTAATTTGGGTTTTTTTCAGAGCAGAAAACATGGACTTTGCCATTTTATTTCACACTTAGTAATAAATACAGGTTTTTTGCATATGCGATATGGCTGACGTCACAATAGCCGTATCAGCCCTGCAGGGCTGATAACCTATATCAGCCCCGCAAATCCATATCAGCCCTGCAGGGCTGATACGGCTATTGTGACGTCAATATCACAACCTTCGTAAATTAAACCACAAAAACAGTACTTGTGATCATACACAATTTTTGGTGGGTTCATATTCTCTTAATTTTAACATTTTGAAAATAAGGTTAATCTTAATTTACAAATACATGTAATAGATTATGTTCAAATTACGGATTGAGTGCATTGAAATAGAAGTAGAAACAAACCCAAATCGTAGGAGACAATAGACCATGAAGATGTAAGAAGTCAATGCATGATTATTTACTTATTTTCTTCTCAATTTAATGTATGCTGTATTTTATTACTAAGTATATAATAAACATAAAATACATACCCTTTTCCACATCACATCCTGTATCAGCCCTCGACCAATATCAGCCCTCGGGCCTTCGGCCCTCTGGCTGATATTGGTGTCTCGGGCTGATACAGGATGTGATATGGAAAAGGGTATGTATTATTCTCTATATAATAATATGAGAGGTGGGGGTGAGAATTAGTGAGCTCAATCTTCACAGTACCTATAGTTTGCATTTACTTTTCCATTTCGGAGTAAATTCTGCGAACCAAATATTGAAATTGAAGAAAAGATATTTACAGAGTTACTTCGCTCTAGACGATAATTTTCTCGAACTGTTAAAGTAATATACGCCGTATGGATGCCGATTTGTATGTGAAACAAAATGATTAAATGATTTGAAACACATAAAGTGTAATGAAAAAATAATATTTCCACAAAATTTAACTATAAAACTCGCTGTAATAACAGAACAATAAAGCAATATCTGCAGTCAAGAATTCAGTCTTTTCATGAATATTGATAAAGGAAGTGCGTAAACAGTAGGTCTAAATATAGACACGTATGTCCAAGGGAAATTATAGACAACGAGGCACGTTGCATTTTGACAACGATTATTGATAAAAGGTTAATATGCGTCATAACAGAGTATAGATGGTTGATACTGATTACATTTAAAGATAAGTTATATTAACAGTAACACGCCATTGTTGTTGTTTCTCAAAGGGCTTACCTCGTTTTCTTGACGCCGTGTTTGTTTATCAATCTAAAAGTAGCGACGGCGTCACGTGGTGGATTTACTT
>PRKT01000010.1:1314587-1327067 GCA_003671525.1 Saccostrea glomerata | reverse complement strand
AGGGGGGGGGGGGGCAAATTCTTACATGCATAGAAATATCAAGGAAAAAATCTCTTTCTCAAGAACAGAAAAGCCATGATTAGTCATATTGATATGAAGGCATTAAGTCAATCTGGTTCAAATGATGCCCCCCCCCCCTCCGGGGTAGGGCTGGGCCACAAGGGGGGATCAATTTTTTTCAAATGAATAACGTAATTAGGGGAAAATCTGCTAAAGACCAACAAAGCCATTTCTTATATTAATATGGGGGCATCATCAGGTAGTATGTAAAAAATTTTTATGTTGAAGTGATTTTTGTTTGTTTTTTTCCTAGCCAATGTTCTCAGGTAAGCGATGTGGACCATGAACTTCTTGTTTCTCATTTACTGTGGCCTTTTAAAGAAAAACATCGTACACGTTTGCTGTGGTAATTATTAAGAAAATGATTGCATTTGTCCACGAACCTTATATGGACAACATATTTTATGTGAAAAATATCCCATGACATTTATATGGAAAGGTTATTCTTGCATCATTGGAGTATATTACTGAAAGCTAGCTGTCGAAAATTTCCAAAAATTATAAGCCGATATATACCAATTATAATAAATATAACATTTTTTCTTTTATAGAACAGATAAAGAAGAAATTACATGTATTCATGTTAACAAACAAAAAATACTTATTTTAGCTCTCTCTCTCTCTCTCTTGTTTGTTCCTTTCGTAAATTCTTGGTAGGTATATACAAATATGAAAACAAAAAAAAGTTAGCATGCATCTATCATGTTTACTTTTCGGTGAAATAGTTATTATTGAATTTTTTTATTGCGTTCATTGGACCGTGGTGATGTGGGTTGTTCTGTCACTATGGGGTCAAGTTTATTAATTATTTGCACAAGGCGTTTTCAACCCCAGGAAATGATAAGATTCACAGAAGAATAGTTCTTATCTTATATCTCTTATTCTCATATTTGTATAAAAGAGATACAGTTCCTTCTATACAGTTCTTTGAACTATCTGTAGGTTGAGAAACAGTCAGACACGTGGTGTCTATGATATCTCTATCTGTGAGTAAAACCTTAGATGTAAGTTTTTTTTAATTTTTATTTTTTAAAAATTATATTTAAAATTATATTTATAAATAAATTCATATCTATTAATGAAGTTAAACATTCATATCTAAGTAAAAATAAAATTTATTTCCTCATTTTTCTTTTACTTCCTATTATTTTTTCTTGTCATTTCAATTTTACTACCAATTTATGGATTTTAAAAATTCATACTTGTTAACTGTAAAAAAAAAATCACTATTTATTTCCTGTTTGGATAAAAATATTTTAATTCCTATTTTGTCTTGCCACGCCTGAGACAAGGATTTTAACTATTCAAAGTTCGTCAAGAACTAATTTTCACTTACAGAAGTGAACAAAAAAGTATATATGCTCGTGAAACAAAAACTTGGTGTTCCGGATTTTTACAGTCCATACTTCTTTCTTTGAATATATCGCGTACCGGAAGTTACGTTTGTTCGAGTGAGAGTTCGAACTGTTGTTTGTGGCTGAGGGAGACAGACGATGGATAGGTGATAGTTGGGGGACACAGTTTTGTTTTCATGTTTTTTTCATAGAGCAGAGAGATGACCGTCATTCCGCCAATTGGTATCCGTCTGCTACCATCACTGAGTGGAACGAATTCAGTAAGAACTGTTAGGTAAGGCTTCACCACCCATTTTGCTGTAGTTTTGTGGTTTCTTTCTTTCGCTCTCTTTCTTTCTCTTTATCAGTTTTTATTCCTCTTTCTTTGTAAGCATAGGAATCATTTAACACGTTTAGGAACGTTGACTGCCTGTGAATTTATAATCAATCCAGTCTTTAATTTCTTCAAGTTGTTTAAACTTGTAACATCTTTCTTTACATTTATTCAACCAGACATAAATTATTATGTCTTTCCAATTTTATCTGATTTTAATCCAAACGTTTCTTTTGTTACAATGATTAAATTGATAATAAGATCACAGCTGTTTTCAAATATGCACCCATTTATATTTATCCAATGTTTACCCCTTTATCCCTCGGAGATCATTCATGGGATTTTTATATATTCCACAGTTGTGACCATGGTGACATTGAATCTCCCATGTTTTGTGGTTGGATATATTTTTTATCCAATTTGTTGTGTGTTTTTTTCATACCAATGCCAAGGCAAGGGATAAAAACACACAACTCGTTCAAAAAAACCTTTATTACTAGGCATTTGTTGTCACATCATAAACAAGCAATAAAGTGTTCAAACAGTATGTCTCATTTTTAACACATGTTCCTACAACACAAAGAGTGTATAATGGAATTTAATTAGTTTAGCTTGTTCTTTCTTGTTAAGAAGCCCCTAGGTGATTGTTTGCCACAGGGGTCATAGATTTTTTTTTCACAGGTGTGTCTTTAATTTGCCATGCACACATTTATTACAATTTACAGTGTATTAATTTTTATTCAAAGTTAATATTCTAAATAAGATTTGTATCTTGTTTTGTATAGACTTGACAAATGACTTCAGAACAATGAGCAAAATATAATAGTGCATATACAAGAATTAAGAATAAATTGTTACTTTGGTAGTTTATTAGAAACATAACACAGATAATTTTATTTATATTTGCATTGTAAATTTGTAACACTAAACAGTGTTTACTCATCCAAGAAAGCTGTGTCACATGATTTAGTCGATCGTCATTATCAGATTCATGTAAACAAAGTTATCAAGGCTCTTTTAAACTCATAATTTTGTAAATTTAATTGATAACATGTCACATATGAACATGTAATGTAACCTAGACATTGACAATGACAATCACGTGTTAAGTTCAGTATTGCCATAGTGTCAATAAGTGGAGACACAGATAGTTGACCTATGTGAATATATCTTGAGTGTAGACTTTATAATAAGTATAGTTACTTGATAATTAGTATCACAAGATACCACATGAAGAAAAAGTTTTGAATTATTTCTATAATTTATAGATGTTTAGCTCAAGTGGGAGCACTGTTGTACTGTATTTGGAAGGGTTGCACATTTTTTCTGTGTAAATAAATTGATTACATCCTAAATAAAAAAATCTGTCTTCATAGGTTTTGTGCTCAGCTCTGCATCACCAAGTTATGATTACTTTATTGCATGACAGCTTGTAAAGTATAAAACAGAGAGAGAAGATAAGATAAAGCTGGTTACATTTCATCAAGAATACTGAAAAATTCTGTTATTGTATTACATGTGTGATATTGACAGGAAACAATACACTACACTATAATCAAACAATAAATATTTGAGAATGATAAAGATGCATTGGGTGCATCATGATGTAAATGTAGCATGACAGTGTGTGATTATGAGATTTTAATAAAATGTGAATCATCTTTTAAAAAAAAAAAGGACTTCTTAATATTGCTTCCTGCTAAGACTCTTAGGCATCGATTCATTGTAAACATGGTAAAATAAATTCATTTCAATCTTGAAATGTTGATATTAGGGATAAATTGTCTTCATTTCAGATTATCAAGGGGGTTGACCGTTGAGGGAGAAAAATGTGCAAGGGTTATAAGGGTATTGTTAGCTAGAACAGTTCATGAGCATATCTTGTTGAGTTAATGGTCAAGTGCAGTATGCTAGATGTACATTATATAAAATTAAAATGTTAATACATGTATTTCTACATAATGATAAAAGGTTTGATTTCATTAAAATTTTGTACACAAGTTCACTATACATTAAGTTAGTTCATTTATGTTTTTAGCTCTCTTGAACTGAAAGCTTAACTTAAGTGAGCTTTTAAATCATTTTGCTTGCGGTGAGTTTAGCCTATGCATGTATAATTTTGAACAAGAACTTCTGATCCAGATACTTTTAATTTCTCTCTGTATACTTGTATAAGATCAATCCAGTAAAGCTAGAGTCTCATCAGAGACTTCAGGGGCTCGTTTTACAAAAGGTCGTAAATCGCAAGTCGTAAGTCTTAAATTTTGCGATCTTACGACAAATCGTAGGACCGTTTTACGAAAGGTGTCGCAATCGCATGTCGTAACTCCTAAGTCTTAACTTTCCTCGCAAGTCGTACAGGAACTCTCTAACGCGTAAAGGTAAAAATAACTTAGATACCGCGCCAACTAATGCGCGATGACGCGCAGACAATTTATATCAAAAATGTCTTTCAAAAAAGTAAATTGGCGACGAGAAGAGATTTCTGTCCTTGTTTATTGCATGGTTGTTCCCATTCATAAAATAAAAGAAAACTTTTGCTATTTTTGACGACAGAGAAAAAAAGCTCAAGTTTGGGAGGAAGTTTTGGAGATATTCCATGCCTAATATTTATTTATTTATATTTGACAAAAAAAATAATCACTAGTGAAAAAGGAAACAAATATGTAGTCGCACAGATATTTTATATTAAACGCATCACGTATGAAGTTACAAATATTTTTTTCTTGTCGATTTTACATCTACATGATTGTACTGGATTACGGATTAAGAATTTCGTAAGATTTACATGTACAAGAAATCCCTTCTCAGTTGTTTACAAATAGGAATAGATAAGAAGAACTATGTATTTTTTCCATAAAAATTAAAAGAAAAAAAATGCACCGGCCCCTCCCATTGGATTTTTTTTGTTTATTATAAATCCTTCTATTAAACGGTACATTTTCAAATTGTAAAGTTTTGGGGAGTCATTAACAAATTAAATTTGATAAGTAAGAAGACATTTCAAAAACTGTTATAATTTGAATTATTTCATGAAATTAATTTTAAAAATTCTTGAATTATTTTTTTCTGGGGCTTCATCTATGTAAATTATATGTTATATTCTTTTTCTCCAAGACATTTTTTTTTAATTTTACGATGATTGATTAAAATGAAAAATTCCAGCAATATTGACAACAATATTCCTATATGTATATACTAGCATAAGTTTGAAACTATAAAAGAAAATATTTTCAGGTTGGGAATCCTTTTTAACAGATTGTTAAAAGTACTAAAACAAAATTAAAATAAAATGTTTCATATGTTGACCATGTGTACCTTTGTACATGTACTAAAACTGAACACCAGTGGTAAATATAAGAAAAGTCTCTAGGCTTAACCTCGGAGTGTAATATTTGACACGCACCTGTCGCTTATAAATTGTTTGATCCGTGCCTTTGCGGTATACACACAAACTTATGACGACATAATCAGGAAATGACGTACGTTTTGTGGAGTCTAATGAATGAATGGACAATAAAATGCATCGATAATAAAGGTATGTACTTGTATTTCTGCGGAAACAGCATGACTTTTTCTTGATGGTCTTTCTACATAACCCCGCACTATATGATCTATGCTGTCGTGGAGGTACTGCCTCGGCAATCGGTACCTCGATTAACTCGGCATCGGACAAAAAAAGATATTTCTGTCCCGAAATACCCTCTCTAACGTAGACTTACGACTGATTTTCGTCGTAACTCGCAAGTCTCAAATCTTTGTAAAACGGTCGTATATCGTAAGTTCGGTCGTACGACCAAGTCTACGACTTACGACCTTTTGTAAAACGGGCCCCTGGTTTCTAGTAATCACAGTCTTGTTTTGATATTTGTAATTTTCTTTTTACAGATATAAGATTTTCATCCTGATATTTACTTTCCTGTGTTATACCAGCTATCACCTATCCAGGAAGCCAATTAGTGTTGTCAAGGTAATATAATCTGACCATAATCTACATCTGTTATGCACACAATTAAAAAAGAAAAACTTTAATAATGCTCTCTTGAACAACTTGACGAGAAAGAATGAAACTTAATTGTGTAAAAGCTTCCTAAAAATGTCTTGATTGATTCTTAATTGTTCTATCCATTTTCCCAAGATAGGGCTTGGGTCACAATAGAGGGTTAATTTTTTGCATGATAGTAAAAGTATTAGTCTTTCTCTCTTTTTAAATCATTAACAAACAATAGAACCAATAATTTGCAAACAATCCCAATTTTTGACTTTGTGGGAATTTATGGGGGCAGTTGGGGTTCAAATCATGACCTTTAGGTTGGAGCTAGCTTAGTATCAAAGTTTAGATTATGCATGTTTACAGGAAAAGAATTTCATTTTCCATAACTGACATAATTACCAGGCCATGTTAGTCATATACCGTATAATCCCTATTAACCGCCCCTACTCCTGTAAGCGCCCCTTAGGTCTTTTTCAATTGTCAGGAAATAAGGGCCCCCTGTTAGTGATTAAAATCAACTAGAATCATATTTTAAAAAATGAAGAAAGTGAAAATGAAATTTGTCTATCATCCAATTTCTCAGTGGAAAATGAACAATTAAGCATAATTTGGGTGGATTATCTTCACTTTAAGTAAAATTAGACATTATCGTAGTTGTTTCTTGTATTCATTTTTATTTTCAAATGATTTTTTAAACTTAAAATATGACATTAAATATCATAAAGAGAACACCAAAACAACCGCCCCCTTTTTGCAATTTTCTAAGCGCCCGGGGCGGTTAATAGGGATAATACGGTATCTCTTATTCTCTATGGTGTGTGAGATACTCAGAGATCCCTAGAGTTAGGATTCAGGGGCTATAACATCATTATGGAGTCACATTTTTTCTTGGGAAAAAATCTTTTAAAATCTGATTTGAAGGACAATAGGGCTAATTAAAGTATGTTACATGAGCATTATTTGGCCCATGGGCCTCTTTTTTATATACTTTGAAGCTAATTATAACAGCATACAATATTTGACATGAGATGACATGGGATGTTGATGTATTGTAAATCATGACCTGCGCTGAGCAGATAAACCATTTAATAATTATTCTAGATGAATATGTAAATTGTTAAAAATTGTTCATTATGTTTTGACAACATGAGAGTAATTTTAATATCTGTAGGTAAAACAAGCATAATAAATATTCTCAGATATAAATTTGTTATAACGGTAACTCGATCAACATAATAATACAGTGTATTAGACACTTTGCTAATATTCTAGCATTTCACATTGCTAATTTTATGTACCAATACTTGAGGAGGTCAAGGTTTCCATTTGTTCAGTTTCTTACAATTGTCATGTTGTCCTCAGACTTGGTGCATGTTTAGTATGTCTGATCACAGAGAGCTTTATAGAAGACTGTTAGAGAGGGTCTTCATTTTAGCCTTATCAAAAACGAGATTAGCTCAAAATAAATTTGTTCCCCAGTTTCTGGAATGTGTCAGATTCTCCCTACATGCTTCACATAAAGGTTGATACCAATTTCAGACAAGGTCTTGCTCTCAGTCAAGGTTCTATCTTATTGTTATAGGGTTAAAAACAAGGCCTTTGTGTCATTGTGTCTAAGTATTGAGAATGATAAAAAGTCATACTTTATGGTTTGCAATAAGAAAAAAAAATGTTTATAACATCAGAAAAAATTATCATTTGATAATGAGAAATAAGATATCATTTTCAGAGTTTCATTAGAATATTACATGAAGTGATCAAATCTACTATAGTGACTTTTGGGCATAATACAATTTGATCATGTGACCACTTCTTGTCATATCCCAATGAAACTCTGAAAATAATATTCTATTTCTTACCGTATGTAACATTTTAATAAGCTCTGAACACAAGAAAACAGCATGATCAAATAAAGAAAATCCTTTTTAGCTCACCTGAGCCAAAGGCTCAAGTGAGCTTTTCTGATCACATTTTGTCTGTAGTCCGTCTGTCCGTCCGTCTGTCTGTCTGTCTGTCTGTCTGTAAACTTTTCACATTTTCGGCTTCTTCTCAAAAACCGCTGGGCCAATTTCAACCAAACTTGCCACAAAGCATCCTTGGGTAAAGGGGATTCAAGTTTGTTCAAATGAAGGGCCACGCCCTCATTCAAGGGGAGATAATTGGGAATTAATAAAAATTTGGTGGCATGTTTTAAAAATCTTCTTCTCAAGAACCACTATGCCAGGAAAGCTGAAACTTATATGGAAGCATCCTCAGGCAGTGTAGATTCAAGTTTTTTCAAATCATGACCCCCGGGGGTAGGGCGGGGCCACAATGGCCGACTAAAGTTTTACATAGAAATATATAGGACAATTCTTTAAAAATCTTCCTCTCAAGAACCACTATGCCAGGAAAGCTGAAACTTATATGGAAGCATCCTCAGGTAGTTTAGATTCAAGTTTGTTCAAATCATGACCCCTGGGGGTAGGGCGGGGCCACAATGGCCGACCAAAGTTTTACATAGAAATATATAGGACAATTCTTTAAAAATCTTCTTCTCAAGAACCACTGTGCTAGGAAAGCTGAAACTTATAAGGAAGCATCCTCACGTAGTCTAGATTCAAGTTTGTTCAAATCATGACCCCTGGGGGTAGGGCGAGGCCACAATGGCCGAACAAAGTTTTACATAGAAATATATAGGAAAATTCTTTTAAAAACTTCCTCTCAAGAACCACTGTGCCAGGAAAGCTAAAACTTATATGGAAGCATCCTCAGGTAGTGTTGATTCAAATTTGTTCAAATCATGACCCCTGGGGGTAGGGCGGGGCCACAATGGCCAACCAAAGTGTTACATAGAAATATATAGGAAAAATTCTTTAAAAATCCTTTTTTTTAAGAATAGTAAAGTCAGAATTGATCATATTTATATGGAAGCATCCTCAGGTATTGTAGATTCAAGTTTGTTCAAATCATGACCCCTAGAAGTAGGGTGGGGCCAAAATGGCCAACAAAAATTTTGCATATAAATATATGGGAACATTTTTAAAATTTCTTCTCAAGAATAGCAAAGCCATGATTGGTCATGAGACTACTTTTGTATTTAAACTTTTCAATAAGAAACCAATTTTTACTTTTTCCTAGCCACAGTGCTCAGGTGAGCGATGTGGCCCATGGGCCTCTTGTTTAGCTCACCTGAGCCGAAGGCTCAAGTGAACTTTTCTGATCAAAATTTGTCTGTTGTTTGTCGTCGTCATTGTCGGCGTCGGCGTAACTTTTCACATTTTCATCTTCTCCTCAAGAACCACTGGGCCAATTTCAACCAAACTTGCCACAAAGTATCCTTAGGTGAAGGGGATTCAAGTTTGTTCAATTGAAGGGTCAATCCCTTTTCCAAGGGGAGATAATTTTGAATTAGTGAAAAATTAATGGCATTTTTAAAAATCTTCTTCTTAAGAACCACTGGGCCAGGAAAGATGAAACTCATGTGGAATCGTCCTCATGTAGTGTGGATTAAAATTTGTTCAAATCAAGACCCCTGGGGGTAGGGCGGGGCCACAATGGTCGATCAAAGTTTTACATAGTAATATATAGGAGAAATCTTTAAAAATCTTCTTCTCAAGAACCACTGGGCCAGGAAAGATGAAACTCATGTGAAATCATCCTCAGGTAGTGTACATTCAAATTTGTTCAAATCATGACCCCTGGGGGTAGGGTGGGGCCACAAATCATGACCCCTGGAGGTTGGGGGGGGGTGGCAAAATGGCTGATCAAAGTTCTACATAGGACTAGATAGGGAAATCTTTTAAAATCGTCTTCTCAATTACTTCAAAGCCACGATTAGTGATATTTATGTGGAATCATCCTCAGGTAGTGTAGATTTAGTTTGTTCAATTCATAACCCCCAGGGATAGGGTGGGCCACAATTGGGGATCCAAGTTTTACATTAAAATATAAAAAAAAAATCTTCTCAAGAATAGGAAAGCCATGATTAGTAATTCCAGTATTTATATGGAAGCATTTTCGGGTAGTGTAGAATTAAATTTGTTCAAATCATAACCCCCAAAGGTACGTTGGAGCCACAATGGTGGATCAAAGTTTTACATAGAAAAATAAATGAAAAAATCCAAAGAACAGAAAAGCTATGTTTAGTCATATTAAAATTTAAGCATCCTCATGTATTGAAGATTTAAATTTATTCAAATCATGGCCCTTTGGGGTAGGGAGGGAAACAATGGGGAATCAAATTCAAATTATTATGAAGTCATATACAGCTTACTCCACTTATATTGAACTCGCTTATTTTGAAATTCCGCTTAGTTTGAAATAGAAATAAATCCCCAGTTTTTGCCTCTCATATTCTTTGCATTAAAATAACGGTTATATTGAAATCGGATATATTGAAATTTCGCTTATATTGAAGCCACTGATCGGTCCCCACAGGTGATAATGAGTTGTTTTTATAACGGTTATATTGAAGTACTCCCTGGCGGCTGTCATTACGGTTGGTGGCAATAATTATGCTTGATTGACCAGGTGATATACAAAGGTGTGAATAATTAAGTTTTCACCTTATGTGTTTTATACTGCATGTTCTTACGAAATAAAATTATTCACTGTTAAATTCTTTGCGTCCATGTATATAATACGGACATATTGAGAAAACAGCTAAACGTAATATTATAATAGTACCCTCCACAGATCTAAAAAAAAAAACATAACTTTGAAATTAAATGTGTGCCGTTAATGGCTATTGATATGCCTTAATTCGAAATAACTAAGGGATTAACCTGAGTACACTTACGATGAAATACAAGCCGCGTTCAGGTACTCAACCATTTTAGTCCTGTAAATTTTCTCCAAAACGCAAATAAATGCGATCGGGGAATAATAATGAGGTTGAAGATTGTCTTTTCAATGTAACAGAAATAAAAAAAAATATTTAAACTTTCAAGGACTCGTATTGAATGCTATCTGTTCACTGTTATACATAAATGAGAACAAAGTTAATTTGTTCGGGTTTGTTCTTCTTTATTTTAGATCGGGATTGAACTTGTAAAAATGGGGGCTTCACGATTTCGCTTATTTTGAATTACGGATATATTGAAATAATTTGCATGGTCCCCTGAATTTCAATATATCCGGAGTAGGCTGTATAGGTAAAAAAAATGTTTTAAAAAATCTTTTTATCAAGAACAGCAAAGTCATATGCTGTATTAATATGAAGGCAATCTCAAGTAGTATAAGAATTTAAGCCCCCCCCTCCCTTCAATGAACTTATCAGTTCTGATCTGATTTGTGCTTTTTCCTAGCTGATTTGCTCAGTTGAGCGATGTGGCCCCTGGGCCTCTTGTTTCCATTATAGTTAAAATCAAAATACTTTATATCATGATACACTTGCTGGGATATGATTTTATATATCACCCTTAGGTACATTTTATTCTTGCATCTCAGAACTTGTAAAATCGATGAATCTATATCATTGCACATGTAAACATGCAGTGATACAGACTTAATTCATATAAACCACACAATGATACTGTATAAAATTTGGAGACCTTTCACTCAAAGTTCAAGTTCTAAACGTCAAGATTTTTGACCTATTAACATACTGTATGGTGTTGTATGAGAGTAATGACTTTGTCAGTTTTATTTTGTACATTTTTTCAATCAAATTAAATGATATTATTGTGTTTTTACAGAGTGTCCTGAACAGAAACTGCTCTGTGTCCTTGAATCATGAAAATCTCATCGTCCATGTTGGAAATGACACCAAGTGGTGTGACTGGAAACCGTTTGGTAACTTTTATCTTGTTCTTTAAACATAATACAGTAAAACACACTTATAAATAATGAATAGATGCTTATAACAGATAGTTTCATTCCCCTTGATTTTAAAACAAATTTTAAATTAAATGGATATATTTTAAATTCTCAATTACACATATAATAAAGCAAAATCATTAGTCCACTTTGTTATAAGTGTGTTTTACTGATCGAAGTACTAATAAAAAGGTTACGTTTTATCTATAATGGAAACAACTAGGAAATATATTTGCTATAAAAATCTTTCTTGCCCCAGAGGATATATGTTCCCTAATGCTTAATATTTATTTTCTTTCAAATATGTACCAAAATTTATTTAAATTTTCATTTTATTTTTCTGAATAAATGTAAAAATAAAGTTGAGATGAGTTATTCACAAAACAAATTTCCATTTATGTGTGTATATATAAGAGCAGGATGTTTATTTGGGGGATGGTATTTGTAACATTATGCATTTCTTGTGCTGGTATATCTTATTTCTTATTCCAGACAAAGACAATGCAAATTCTCTCCTTGGGAGTCTTGACTTGGCCTATTTATTTTCCTATGCAGTTGGAATGTTCCTCAGGTACATTAGCATGAAAAGTAAAAAAAAAAAATTTAATGATTTTCTTTGACTTTTATCATTTCTTGAATTTTTTTTAACTATCTAGGTACCACAATAGTTGATTCACTTATCAATCAGAGGTGCTTTACCCCCCCCCCTGCACCTGCAATTCATACGATTAACATATCATAACTAATGACATTTACTTCGCACCATATTCTTAGATTAGCGTTAATTAAATGAGCTTTCGTTTAGATCTCCCCCAAGTTTCACAGGGTTCTTTTTTATGCTGACGCAGTATGCAACGTACTCTGTTTCAACAGGCTTGATTTGCATTCAAAGTCACTATACTGAATTTAACTTTGAAAGGTTGGAAAAATGTTACATATTTAACAATTAAAATCATTTA
>PRKT01000010.1:1294794-1314218 GCA_003671525.1 Saccostrea glomerata | reverse complement strand
CCCCCCTCTTCCAGTATCATTTTTGACTCACAAATTTTAGAAAGTGCAGGGACATTAAATCATCTTATTCTGACTATCTGTCTGTCACAAAAAAATTAACTTTGGTCAAAACTTTTTAATGAGAGAGATTCTCTCTTATTTTACATGTGCATTACCTTTCAAAGACCTTTCAGCATGGATGATTATTTTTGATGCTATGACCTTGACCTTAAATTTTTATTTGACATTAACTTTTGAAGGCTTTTAAATTTGATATGCATTATATTATCCAAGTTTACTAGGATTTTTGACCTCATGACCCTGACCTTGAGGATGGAACTACTTTTCAACAAAAATTTTAACTTGGGTAAAAACTTTTGAATGAGAGAAAATAAAGCATTCATAATTCACACATGCATTACGTGTCACCAGACATTTTGTATGATTTAATTATGACCACATGATCTTGACCTTAAGGTTTGGCCTACTTTAAAAAAAAAATAATAATTTGGCCTTACATTTCAGATTGTAGTATGATTTTGACCTTGTGACTTACACCTTTAAATTTTACCTTCAAAATCATTAACGTTGGCTGTTTGCACCAGAACATATTACTTCAATAATATTCTTTCAGCATTATAACACAGAAGACAGAGAAGACAAAACATTTTCAATATCCATTTGATCATTGCTCACCAGAAAATAAGACCACAATATTTTAAACTGCTCATTTTTTTCCCAAGTTTTAAAATTTAAAGCATCATTTCAAACTACAGAGGAAAAACAAAAATAATATATGTATGTTTGTCCATCTCTAATGAATTAAACATATTTTTCTCCATCGTCTAATAGTAAAGGTTAATTAAGAACAAAAATTCCATACTTGTTAAATACACATGTCTATCTTATACACACAAAATATACCAGGTATATGAAAGGACGATGTCTCTTTTTATTGGAGAGAATTTTCATTAGATGATAAATTTATTTTGAAAAGGATTTAGAAGCAGTGATAAGGTATGCCACCTTAGTACGTGTACCGAACTTTTAAATTCAAAGGAAACTCATTCAGGATATTGACAAGAGATAGTAAAATCAATGTGACATGACCTTGAGAGATAGCTGAAGGTGACCATGTACTGCGCACTTCTGGTTTAACCCTGATAAAGTGCTATTGACCCTAAGAAATGGCTCCTGTCTCTTGCCTTATCTTAGTGAAAATGGGTCCAGTTTAGTTATGTAACAAAGAAACCTATGACTCTTTAGATCATTGACCTGAAAATCTGAGTCAACCAGGATATGTGAAAGTAGGGGGAAGTATTACCATAAATCTGGAATTGTAATTCAATAAATATTTTGCAATTTACACTTATGTTTATAATGATGTGTTTGAATTATATATTTCACACAGTGTCTGCTGACCATCAATTTTATATATACATGTATCAATGCAAAAAAAATTATGTCTTTTTTAAAAATTGAATATATTATTCTTTTCTCATTTACGAAAATGACCTAGAATAATCAATATTTTTATCCATAGTCAACTTTTCTGAAATTATCTCAAGTAAGCTTTACTCTTACATAATATTTTCAACTACAGGTACATGATTTTTTCCTAATTCTGAATTTTTATTTAATATAACCGGTAATTTTTTTGAACACTTGAGGTGACTTTTCAAAATTTAGAAACAGAATATGCATGATGTAGCATTTTAATCCAATTTCACAAATTCAAAAATATGTAGTATTATTGTATATGACTGAATTTTTGGTCCTACTGACATAGTCATCAGTTCTTTAGTAAAACAGGCCCCAGACTTACAGGTATAAGGTGAACCTGTGGATATGATGCTTTGATTGTGTTTTCCCATTGGAGAAGGGTTTGGACTTTCCTTAGTATAATTGTATTTTTAACTTTTTGATGATTATAAAAACATGGATTTCTGTTTTCAGTGGCCACATAGCAGAGAGAATGAACCTGCGGATATTTTTGTCCATGGGCATGATAGGCAGTGGTATTATGACAGCCATGTTTGGAATGGGGTACTTCTGGGGGATCCACTCCCTTGCTTTCTACATAGGAGTGCAGGTGACGGAATCAAATTAACTTGCACAGCTAATTCAATCTGCATATTGGGTTCTAGGATTTTTCGTTTTTGAGTAGCAAGAGGTTTTTTTGTTTGTTTGTTTTGTTTTTTTTTAAATTTTGAATTATTGTAAAATGATTGTGTGGGATATTGTTTTGCAGGTAATTGGAGGATTATTACAGAGCTCTGGCTGGCCCTCAGTTGTTACATGTGTGGGGAACTGGTATGGGAAGGGAAAGTAAGTAATGTGCTTGTTGTTTGGTTTGTTTAAATATTGAAAATTTTGTCTACAAATATCATTTTCTTGATCCTTAGCAATTACTTTTAATTCCATGTATAAAGTCAAAGGTCTTTAAAATCTTTTATTTTTATCAATTGTTAAGAATTATAAATGTTTTTTAAGGCGTGGACTAATCATGGGAATCTGGAATTCCCATACCTCTGTGGGGAACATCCTGGGATCACTGATAGCCGGGATCTTTGTGAACTCTGTCTGGGGATGGTCCTTCATAGTCCCTGGGATCATCATTGGTTCCTTAGGAGTTCTTGTCTTCCTGTTCATGGTGCCAAGTAGGATCTAGTTTCTAATACATTTGAGATTTTAAGTTTACTTGAAACTTGAGAATGATGCCTGATGGTCAGAAGAGCTTTTTTGATCTAAGATTTTCATGTCATCTTCTTCAGTGTACATGTATTGGTAGTATTTGCATGAAAGCATTCTTTCTGTTGTAGATTCAACACTGTTTAGATTTGATATGGCTGTAAGAGAGATTAAGGTTTTAAAAAAACATTTTTCTTGATTTTGGTTGATGTTTTGATGATCTATGTTTTTTTTTTCTTTGTGAATTAAAATTAATATTATTTAGCACCAGAAGAGAGCAGTGTTTTGTACTGTATAAGTAACATTTTAGCAAGGAGTCAGTTTTGGCATTTTTAACCAGGTTGTTGAAATTGCCTGTATTGACTTTCACCAAGAATTCATTCAGCAATAGAAATGAGATACATTTCTTTACAACTATAAAATGGCAAAAAAAAGTTAATAATTACTTCTAAACTGAAACACATATACATGTAATATCTTATGACAAATTGCTGATACTACTGAAAATTCAATTTATTCATACTGTATAAATTATTAAAATTATTAATGCAGTAATTTTTAAAAAAGGTATGAAACAGTTCCCTGTTTTATTTTGGAAGATGTTATATACAATGTACCCTGAAAACAAAAAGCGTCTACAGATATATGTAACTAGACACTTTAGTGTTAAGCAGCCAATTAAATCATTCATAATTTGCAGAATCACTGAAGTAAAGCTATTTTAAAAGATAAGTCTAAACAGAACCAATTTTTTTTTCAGAATTCAGATTGAACAGAGATGTACTTATCTTAGTCTTAAATTCACATGTCTAATCATCAGAAATGAAGTTTTCAGATGAGCATTGTGGCCATTAGGCCCCTTGATAATTCTGTCCAGGGAGAGATGTAAAGGATTTTTTTTTCAAATATCAGTATAATATGATATAAATTGAAAGTAAATGCTGTACACATAAGATGACTTATTTTCCTTTTCTTACACAGCTCCTGTTGAAGTGGGGTGCGATTTGCCTGATCAATCAATATCAACTAAGGTCAGTTATGTGCCGGTTTTATTTTAGAAATTGTAAACATTCAATGTATTTGCAAAAGTGACTTGACCTCTCTCATTTTCATCTGGAAAGCATTTCATGAATTGATTTTAAAATATTTATGTTTCTATTTGTTTTCTCTGTGATAACTCTTTGAAAGCTAGTACATGTAGTATAGAAATTGCTTGTTTTTAAAAATTGATTCATAGCATGGATTCATAAAAAATAAATCAAGTATTCAGTGATACAATTATTCTTCTGTATTATAAAATGTGCATTCCTGTTCATAATGATTTTGTCCACTGGCACATATACACATTATACCCTGCTTTTTAATATAAATGGCATGACACATTTTGATTTTGCAATCGTCTTTTGCACACCAGAGTTTGTTCAGAATCTATCCCTTCTTCTACGTTGAGATCTTAACATTAATCAAAAGCCAAGAATGAGACTGTCACATCAGTACAAAGGAAGCATGTACATGCTGGGAATTCAAGTACTGAAACACATTTACATTTTATCAGAGTTGATTTCTTGATCATTCTACTGGAATGTAAATCTCGCCAAGCAATAGGTCAGGAGCTAAGGAGACCTAATATGCATGTAAATCTCTTGCTTCTGTCTTTGTGTCTGACACTGAGGAGGCTTTATATATGCATGTAAATTTTGTGCGGCAGTCTTTGTGTTTGACGTCAGTGGGCTGGGACTATTGAAATTGGCATGGGAGGCCTCATGTAATTTAAATCTATTAGTCTACGCAAGGACATCAAAGATACTGGTAGTTGGAAACGTGGAATAATTTGCATAGCGAGTGAAGCACTAAGGAATTTTCAATTACATGTACATATACTGGTAATTGTTCGTAGATTTTAGACTGGGACATATATATTACATGAATTTCTTAATACGTTGAGTGGATGGGAAGTATTAAATAACCTGATGATAAAAAAAAAAAATTTGCACTCTTGTTTCTAATATAAATGATATCATTTGTTTAGATACAATATACGGAGGAGACCTCAGAAAAGTCAGATTTGGTAAGTTTGATATATTATTAAATTACTATCTTTTTTTATTTTTCTGTTTATTTCATGTTATTTACAGAAACTTGCATTTAATATATGTATATAATGTTTAATTTACATGTACAGTATTTAATGGTACAGTCTGTAATGATTAATCATAAAATGATTTCAGAATGGAGAAAGTTATATGGTAAAATATTGCACAGCTGTCATCGAGAAAACTAATTTTTACTCTTATCTAATATTAATATTTCCTGAAAAAAAGTGCTTGTCCTGAAAAGATACTAATTACATGTATACTCTTAACAGTCACTTTAGTTTTAGTAAATGTCACTCGTTAACATTGATGTATAATGCATGGAGATGCTCTCATATACTCTCATCATATATGATTACTTGCACTAATCTTTTAACATTTTTGATGACGATTAGAATTGGCTTGATTTATTGAAGTATTTTTTTCTATTGAAACAGGAAATTACATATGAAGGTTTTTTTTTTTGCTCTCTTAAGTTGAAAGAAAATGAAGGCGAAAATATCTGATAATGAGGCAGTCAAAACTGGTGACCTGTTTGAAATGAAATAATAAAAAAAAATTAAGATGGATTACACGTATTAAGAGGGGTACTGTATGCAAGGTTATTTTTGCCCCATGTTATATGCACCCTGTGGCACTAGCAAATTTTTTGGCCCTGTTTTAAATTTTCCCAGTCACTGTTCTGTTTAATAAATTTATACTGTGTTCTTTAAATTAACCCTGTTTTAAATGTGATAAGGGCCAAAAGGAGCAAAAATGAAACTCGGGCAAAAATTTCCCTGTGTACTGTAAATCACTTTTTATTCGCGAGAACTTTATTTTCGCGTAATTACGTGAGACAGTGTGCTCGTGAAAAATAAGTTCTCGCGTATAATAGTATTCCTTAAGATTATATAAAGCAATAACCATAATTCGTGAAAATTTTGTTTCGCTTATCAAGAGTCAATGACTATTTTGCGAAAATAAGGTGTCGCGAAAATTTAGTGATCTACAGTACCATAATTGTACATGGAACTAAGTGTACATGTTGTCAAGCTTATTGTAATTAATGACTGATGTTTGTTTCCATAGCCAAAAGAGATTGGCTATATACCTATGGCCATTGTTTGTGAAAAACCAGCTGTCCAAGTTTGTAAAGGACCAGTAAGAATGAGATTAATTGGCTAGTTACATTGTACACTGTAATCTAGCTCTTGAATGAATTGTCTATTAAACCTTTGATGAAAAAGTTAAAGGATAATATGAAGTGATGAATAATCCCAGATTACAGTGTACATTACATCATAATTAAATAAAAATGCTACAATGGCAGTGGGTATAAGCTCAGGGATGGCTTTTATTATTTCAAAACACTGTTTTATCCTTTCAGTTAATTAACCAAAATTCTTTCTGTTGTAAAATTTTCTTGATTGCATCAATATTCAGCAAGGATTAATAAATTCATGGAGGGATTTTATCATTTTATTTTAGAATGCAAGGTAATACAGTACATGTATACTGATATATTTGTCGAGATTTTTTACAAAATCCATGCTATCTTTGATGATTTTTTTTTGTTTTGGTGTGCCATCCCTGAGTAAAACAGCTTACATTGATATAGCTGCTAGAAAAAAGAATGTAAGAGTCACCATTTTACAACCTGTATTTAGTGGGTGTGAGACTATGAGTGGAATATACAAGATTTATTACTGGTATTTTATGATATTGTACAAGAAGTAGCTTATGCAATTAAAGATTGTGTGTGAGGTACATGATAATTATAACATAATGGTACAAATAAAATAAAGAAATGTATATACCGGTATATAAAGGTACCATACTCTCAAACTGTTGCAGGAGGATGACCCCTTGATAGAGTCACTTAAAAGCGTCAATCGAAGTGCCGTATGTCATATAAAACTGAAGTTTACTTGCACAGTTGCTCAATTTTTTCACACCCTTCCAACCATTTTTGAATTGAATTAAAAGCACAAAATTATTTAGAATAGTTCACCAAAGATTCACCATGTTTAGCCATTAATTAACACACTAACCAAAATATTTTCACCAAGGATGCCATGATTTTCAACTAACACCAAGTTTATTCAATATTAAGCTCTTGTTTTTCAGTTAACTGTTTTAAAATTAATACCTGAAAACTGGTTATTATTATGGAAAAAATATATATACCAGCTAAATTCTGAGCTTCAATACTGTAAATGGAAAAATATATGTTTTAAGCTTCAGTCAGATTTCTTATTGCATGAATTGTGATGTTGTGTTTGAAATGCATTAATGTTAGAACCCACCATTATAACCAAACTAACCCTTGCTTTCTTCATAACCATCCTGTAGAATAAATTCATCACTATTTCTATCTTAAAAGTCTTTGTCATTAACAGTGATGTCATGTATAAATTAATTTTGCAAAATTTTACTTATTTTTATCAACTTATAATAATTTGTAAATTGGTAGAGATAATGAAAAATGACTTCATTTGAAAACTTGTGCAATGAGAATTAGAATTGATATCACTTTGACCGTTTTATTTTAGGAATATGGGACAACAAATAGCCAAACCTCATTGGTTTCTATGGATAAAAAAGAAAAGCCCATATCCATCGTACGGGCACTTATGATTCCAGTAAGTTTTAGTCATAGCAGCTAAGTCAGTTCACATGAACTCGAACCAATTATGTCATCAATTTAATTCAAGTTTTTCAAAAAGCCAAGAAAATGTACAGTACCTTATGAGTTCTTATTCTGTTTGTAGGGAGTGGTGGAATTTTCTCTGTGCCTTTTCTTTGCCAAACTTGTTAGTTATACATTCCTGTATTGGTTACCTAAATACATTCATGTCAAAGGTTAGTAGTACAGCATGTACAGCAGACTTAAGTACTAGTGTAAGTACAACGTAAAATTTTTTCGGTTATCATGATCAGGTGAGATCTTCCATGGATTTTCATATTATATAAACTATATATTTGTAAGAATTTTTCCATTGTTGGAATTTTAGATAATCAAAGTAAAATTGAAACCATGGTAAGATTTAAGAAATTCATAATAACTTTGTCTGACCCCTGCCTTTTATTTATTAGCTAATTATGATCCTGAGAAGGCCGCAGACATCTCCACCCTGTTTGATGTGGGAGGAATTTTTGGTGAGGGATAAAAGCTTGAATTGTTTTGTACATGTAGTTTAATGGAAAAAATGAATAGCACAAAATATGCATCTACATCTTTAAAATAGATTTTGCATTTATTGATAAATTTCATACAGAAGCTAGGACAAATTCATAATAGTGTCCTGAATGTTTTTTCTCTTGTTTATTTGTTGAAAATAGATGTTTAGATCACAGGCGCTTGACGTTTTTAACCTCTCTCTTTATAAATAAAAAATTTCCCTACTATAATAATAAACAAGGTCGGACACGTAGCCATCTTGGATTTTTTTCAGGTCAGCTACCTCACCTCGATTTTTAGTCTACAATATGTTTAAAATAAACAGATACAACCCTTTCCTTGGAGTACTTACCTTAACTATGCCTCCACTTTCGGGCAATCCAACTCAAACCACATTAAACCCTCTCTAATCTTTAAAATATCGCTTCATACTCAGTCTACTGCTACCGACTCGGTAAAAACTTAGAAAAGGGAGGCCGGAAGTTTATGTTATTATGTAAATGAGAATTCCCTCTACTTAAATTTGATTGATTACTAAGGTATTTATATGATAAATACCAGTAAAACTGTTCAAGCTCCATTATTTTGTGTGTATTTTATTTTTCATGCTGTAGATTTACATGATGCAAACAGTTCGTTTTCTATTTCAAATATCACCGCAATTTTAATATTCATAACTCTTAAGATATCAACCAATCAGAAAAGGGCTTTCCCGGATTATGACGTTCTAACATAAACTTCCGGCCTCCCTTTTCTAAGTTTTTACCGAGTCGGTAGCAGTAGACTGAGTATGAAGCGATATTTTAAAGATTAGAGAGGGTTTAATGTGGTTTGAGTTGGATTGCCCGAAAGTGGAGGCATAGTTAAGGTAAGTACTCCAAGGAAAGGGTTGTATCTGTTTATTTTAAACATATTGTAGACTAAAAATCGAGGTGAGGTAGCTGACCTGAAAAAAAATCCAAGATGGCTACGTGTCCGACCTTATTTATTATTATAGTAGGGAATTTTTTTATTTATAAAGAGAAAGGTTAAAAACGTCAAGCGCCTGTGGTTTAGATATGCATGTAAAATAAATAAGCTTTGACTAAATGTGCTTTTATTTGTTTTAGGGGGTATAATGGCAGGGCTGTTCTCTGACTACAGTGGTATGAGGGCAGCCACATGTGTTATTATGTTGATCATCTCCGCACCGGTGGTATGTTATATTTATATAAATATTTATTTTTTGATTTTTACATTTTTTTATTATTTCTAAAAAATAACATTTTTTTAGGACCCGACTTGAAAATGCTTTTACAATATTTTCTGATTTTCTTTTATTTTGTTTCCAGCTGTATATTTATAACTTGTATGGCAGTATTAGCTTAGCACACAGCATAGGTAAGTATGCAAGTATTGGACAAGATTTTTATCATTTATACTAAATATAAAATACATTAATGTCATTATTGTCAATGTAAATACACATACCTCTTTTTATAAGGTTTTTCAAGAACAGCTATCATTATCAATGAAAGTTTAACTCTGTTATTGGATTGCTCACATCAGTATAATATCCAGTATCTGAAATACTTTGAACTCATTAATCCATACATTATTATGAATGTTTACTTCTGTATTTCAAACTCCTTCATATTTTGAAACTTTTAAAGACAATTTTACCATAAACAAGGTTCTAAATTTTGATTCTATGATCCTTGTAATCTCATAGGTATAGAGCACAGGATTTTAAGTGTGGATTGAATTTTCAGGGTTGTCTATGTTATGTGGGTTCTTTGTTAATGGTCCCTATGCTCTCATTACCACCGCCATTAGTGCAGACCTGGGCACTCACAAAAGTCTACAGGGGAATTCCAAAGCCTTGTCAACCGTAACTGCCATTATTGACGGAACAGGAAGTATAGGTCAGTGTGTAATATCCAGTCTTACTTTGATGTTTGTAATTTCATGGATTTATTATGATTTAATACTTAACATGTTTTATTCCTTAAAATGTTCAAGCCTTTCATGATCATAAGCTGAACTTTTTCTGCCATTTATTTCAATTTTTGCAGATACAAAAATTAACTCTTGCGCAACCATTGTCACAATTTTACTATGGAGCATACAGATATGTTGTACATGTATTAAATGCATGAATTTAATAGCCCTGAAATACCGAGGAAGAAAGCTGATCATATAAAACTTATATGTATCTCTATAAGATTTTTGATTTAGAGTTAATTAACAGGGAACATTTGGATTGTAGGAGCTGCAGTAGGCCCCTTATTGGCTGGATTGATCGAATCCTCTGGCTGGAACAATGTCTTCTACATGCTGATAGGGTCTGATGTGATGGCTTTACTGGTAAGCTCGTACATTACATATCATCGAGAACGGGATAAGGTTCTGGAAAATCTCCAAATCGTCCAGTTATACATATCAAATGAACTCGGTGAAACTTTCAGATTGTTTGTCAGACGGGTTAAAAACATGGATTGGTTTTCTCTTGTCTCTTTTGGGTTTGTTTTCTTGATGATTTTTATATTGTATTTAAATTTTGTGTATAATTCTTGATAGCATGGCAGTTTAGAAATTAATTTCATTGGGTTTTTTTTTCTTCATTTATTTGATTTACATACTTGAATAATTATGTTGGTGATATATTAATATTAGTGTATGTGATATATATTAATGTCTGTTTTAAGTGTGTTATTTTATTCATTTTGATCAAAGGAAAATTCAATTGTGATACATTTTGAGCTTTTGAATAACTGAAAAGTGCTATATTATTTTTGTAAATTTTTTGATTGTAAGAATCTCATTTACACTTACATGTATTTACATTGCTTTTGGCATAATAAAAATAAATTGTGCATTTAATTTAAAAGGCATATTATTGAAATTTTTTATATTTTATTCCAAAAACATATTTTGCATCACTGACAATATACAGGTTTTGTCTTGTTAAAAAGAATTCCATGACTGATAATGCTATTAATTCTGTATCATCAAATAGACTTTTCCCATTCTTTTTTTCATACTTTACTGTGCAATACCATTAAGAGCTAGCTGGACAATCATTTCACAGGTAGATAGATACTGGGGAGTTACTTAGTGCATCTATGTTGGTTCTCATAACAGGGTGTTATTCCTGTAATGACTAAAACGCGAAGAGTTGAAGAGGCTCCTTTGTTAAAGAGAGATAACTCTGACTTTATTATAAATTGAACAGTTTATCAAACTGACATTTTTTTTTTAGGAAATATTCCCTTTAAATGGAAATTTGAAGTTACAAACTTACATGTAAATGCCTCCTTTTAATAGTCATAATTTCAGCAGCAATGTACAATAATTTAAACAATGCAAGAGAATATTCTTATCAAAGTTATGTTAAGTGACTGAGGAATAACACCACACAAACAAGGTTGCACTCATCTATCATCTCATGTTATCTTGAACTATCATCTCATTGTATCTAATTATTTTCTTTGATATGCAGATAATACATTTAATTCAATATTAACTTACCTGTTCATATTAAGAATTTTTTTCCTTTTGATATAGTTTTCTAATTACAATGGGTTACAGGCATAATTGCACACAGTTTTACATGGCTTATTTTCACAACTGTTTTTTTTTTTTTGACAACTCCAAAACCACTAGGCCAATTTCGACCAAACTTGTCACAAAGTGCCCCATGTTTAATAGGATGCAGGCTTCTCAAATGAAGAGTCATACCCTCTTATATTTATAACTAAGAAATAGTGATGACAGACTTAAGTTGTTGAAAATTGCAGTTAGCCTAAAATGACAAAATTCAATAAAATCAAGGTTTGATCAAATAATTAATGCATTCCCATGTATTGAAGATTCAGATTTTATTAAAATCAAGAGACATACATCTCATAGGTGTAAATACACTATACATATATTTATATAATTGTGCTGTGTTTTGCGTGCACTATGCCTAAATAGTAGTCAGGATTTGACACATGGTGTAGGAGCCGGAGCATAGTGCACTATGTGTCAAACCTGACTACTATTTAGGCATAGTGCACGCAAAACACAACACTATTGTTATAATTATGCTGACTGTTGTTACTGTATAAAAACGGCAATATTTTCTTCATTCCCAATGTTTCATCACCTGTAACATTTGTCTTCTCTATTATGACGTCACCTTATGCAACATGTACGTCATATTCTTTTTCTTTAATTTTGAACCTTTTATGCTTTAGGTATGATCTACAGATAGTTTTAGAGAATATTATTTGAGTGAATTAAGGAAGGGGGGTTTCAAGAAACTATTTTAGAAGAATTATTATTTTTTTTTAATCTTATGTGTAAAATATTTTAAACTAAGTTTATATATATTATAGTACAATACTATAGATAACGGCGTCTGTGGCGTAATCGGTAGCATGTCGGACTGACAATCTCAGGGTCGTGAGTTCGCTCCCCAGTATGGGCGTTGTCGGATTTTCCTCAGAAATGGAAGCCATGCACCATTTCGGCATAGTATGCTTACGCTATATAAATCCTTAGAACACTATACGAGAATAGTAGGGTATGGGTTATATAGAGACAAATTGACAGGAAGCATAATAATACACAGTAGAACAATTCATATCAACATCATAAATAATGTACCAGGTATATAGTATTAAGTATGAATGAACAGAGCATATATAATTCCAACAATTCAATTCTTACTTTATTGAAGATTCAGATGTATTCATTCATGCCCCACTGGCTAAGATGGGAGCAATTTTGGGGGTCCAAGACTCCAAGTTTTACTTTGGAATATATACATGTATAGTATTGAGAAAGAAAAGCCTCAATTAGCTGAAAGTTTGATAAGCTCTTAAGTATAGAATAGGCATATTGGACAATGATATACAGAAATAAGATAAGTTTCCTTAGAAGCTGACTTTAAATAATTACATGTATAAGCTCAATACATTGTAAATGATTGATTGAGCTGTCAAGTGAGTGCTAGCAAATTTGTTAGTCTTTTTCACATGAATATGCCCAGTCAGACTCATGTTTGGGCATTCTGGGAATAGATACTGTCAATTTTATTTATCATCCAAAAATACACATTACCTGAAGTTTCATATTTTGCTGTTTTTCCTTTAAGTAAAAGTACCATTATCTTATAAATGGCTTTATAAAAGTACATGTACTCTCAAAGTACTCAGAGAATGTAAACATGCATCTATCCAAAAATGATTCATTATTTATATATACTCACTCCTCATATATGTTATGTTGATTTTTGTTTATCATTTAACACAGTTACCCCTGGTACATGTACATTTAGTTCTGAAAATCTGCATAACTTCAGTCAAACTTTGGTATTTCTTGTAACTTTGTAAGTCATATATATACTTTAAATATCATTTGGGGTCTTTTCTATTGAGTTTATCTATTTTAAAATGCAAGTTGAACAAATTTTCTGACCCTCACCTTTTTAGATATTTTAAAATGACAAAATAATTGTATGAAACTTATGTTAATTGCTGCTACTAGCTTTTAACTTTTGTATTTATTTATTAATATTTACATTTCCAATAAATTTTCCCTATGATTCTTTACAAAAAAAATGCAGTATATTTTCTCATAAACTACATTAGGTATGTATCACGAATAAGCATGAATATCTCCATTGTTACGTCATAATACCGCTCTTGACGTCAAAAAGTCAAAAAATATAGTGCACACTGTTTTGTTTTAAAAATGACAGTTGAACGGCGTAAATTTATGGCAATTTATCAGAAAAATAATGTGAATATAAGAAATGAATTTAATTTTTTGAAGATTCATGAGGTATATGAACTACAACGCTTCACGCCGTCATATTTATCATGAAGCGCTAACGCGCTTCATGAAATATGCCGGCGTGAAGCGTCATAGTTCATAACCTCATGAATCTTCAAAAATTAAATTCATTTCTTAAATATATACCGAGGGTATGCATATTTTGTTTTGTTTTCTTGGTATTCTATATTTGTTTTATTTCTAAGAATTGTTAAGCTTTAATGAAAGGCAAATTAATCTTTTAGGCAATTAAGTCAATTAACTTTCCCCCCAAAGTAATGAATGAATTTACATTATTTTAATAGGCATTTTTATTTTCTTTGGATTGCATGATATACCAAAGAACCACAGAGTAACAGCATTTTCTCTTTTCCCACAGCTCTTACTGCGCCTATTTTACAAAGAGATGGTTGCCCACTTTGGTAGAGGTACCGCCGTAAGCTAACCCCCGTCTCCTGTGGCCTTGAACATCAATGATCTCATTAAGGGGGAGACCCGGGCCCCCCTCTACTGTGATAGCCGAGATTTTAGCCAGCTTAATTTTTCCTCGTTTCCTTTTGTTTTTAGAGACAAATTCATTTTATTTTTTTTCATTTTAATGAGAAAAAGAAAATAAAGGTTGTAAATTTTTTAGAAGACTTTCACAGTTATAAGAGTTAACTTTAGTTGTCAGCACAACTATGATTTTTTCTTACGGTTACCGGGTACATGTACTATATTGTGGAGGGAAAATGGGTTGCATTGATTGAACCCAACTAAGGGAAACAACTCTTGTAAATGAAAAAGTCATCTTTTTGAAAAATATATTTAATTAACCCTGCAATAGGTTGTACAAATTTTTTTAGGATTTAGAATTGACTAAAAAAGCGTGAAATTTTTTGATATTTTTTTTAAAATTACTCTTTACTTGTTAATCAAAAAAATACTTAAGAGATTGGGAGAAAAGAGATTTTTTATTCTACTTTATTGAGAGATTTTCTTTACCTATGCACCTCAGTTATGGAGATAAGACCTTTACTTACCTGTACATATTAATCATTTTCACTTCAGTACTTACTTGTATACATGTCACAATTTTATGTTACCTTGTGGGAATTTAATATTTTTTTTATATTATTTTTGCCGCAATATTATCGCAATTAATCTTAGTAATAACATTTTAGATTTTGTATCACTTTTAATATCCTGAGTATTATCTTTCTGTCTATACACATGTATATACATTTCTTATTTTAGCTCTTTTTAAAAAGTGAAAGTTATAACAGGTGTTTGTTAATTGTCTAACTTTGTCAGAATTAATAGCATTATTTAGTCATGGTTAAAGACACAGTTCCCATTATTTTGATTCTGGGAAAAGTTTTTACATTTTATGTTGATCAGTGGATTTTTTTTTTAAATATGTTAAAACTGAAACTTGATTGTTTAGATGACATTGATCAGTATCATTTTCTTTTTACAAAGACTTGATTCTTAAAGAAAATACTTTATGTCAAGTACCATTTTGTTATGATTTTAAAGTTGCCGCTTTTGATAATTTACTGTTAAATTTTACATTCTAGAGATCTTTGTTTGATATTTAATTTTAATAGACACAATTTAAAAGATGGAAATTAGAACAATTAATTTTCATGTACATTTGAAGATTTCCTGTTTGTTTGTTAAGAAAATTGGATGAATTTTCTGTAATAAAATCCATTTTTTTTTTCTCTGTAAAATAAGACGTTTACTCATTGGTTCAAGAATTGGTAAATGTGAATGTATATTAAACTATTGTTACATCATTATATTGACAGCATTTTATAATGAGGGAATGTGATGTATGACACATATTAAAGAAATTATTGTTACAATATTTCAAATATCTTTTTTTTATCCATCATAATTTCTATGCAGCTTGTGAATACAAAGAGAAAAGAGCTTTATGAAGGCCTTACAGAAATTTTAGTGATATATGAACCAGGAAAAACAAAATCGGAAGGGAGGTGGGATCTTTCTATGAATATCTATTTGCCATACCGTAAAACCTTGAAAATAAGCCATGGCTTATTTTAAGTTTTGATAAGAAAATGTTTTTTTTTTTTTTCAAAACTGTCTTATATTGTTAAATTATGGCTTATCAATACACAGGTAAGGAACCAGAGCACAATCATGGCTTATTTTCAATGCAATAAATTACAATCAATATATTGAGCTACATGTTCCTCCTAAAAATAAAATTTCCAGGTAAACTTGTGTAAGAGTTAAATGAATAGTGTTCAGATATTTTTAATTCTGCATTGGCGCCCTTTTTAGTAAGCTTTTAGCAGTGGAGACTGCTGGACATATTCCTAGTCCAAGGGAAGAAACCCATTTTAGTTTCAAATCTTTGCTAAATCTTTCCTAAAAAGGTTCGTCATGACTGGCTTATTTTTTAAATCATGCTATTTTTTAAAACAGGCTTACAGTATTTAATAAAAGAGTAATTTTAAATGCCAGAAATACATGTAAGTAGCTTATTTTTGAAACTGTCTTCTTATCAAATTCATCTTAATTTCAAGGTTTTAAGGTATTGTATGTCTCCATGGTGAACAGCATGATTTGACTCTTCTCGTTTAAGCCTCTTGTATGAAAGTGGAAAAGACAGACATGCACGAGATTTACATGCATGCACATTAGGCTTCTTAGCTCGCGCTCCTGACCTATCATTTTGCCTAATTTACATTCTGGAAGAATTATCAAGAAATCAACTCCACTAACTATCAAAGAGTTGTCACAGAGAAAACAAACAGAAATGGAAATATTCTAAATTCAAAACATTAATTTTTATTAAGTGGAAAAAGATTTGAGTATAAAGCAAGGCATGTTATTCCCCAAATAAAAAAATGTCTATTAAACAATGTAATGAACAATATTTGAAAAAGTAAATAGAAAAAGAACTAATTAAGTATTACATGTACAACATAAAATTGTCTGAATACCCATACGAGATCAAATGTGGGTATAAACAGTTAAATTAAAAAGGTTTTTGTGAAACACAGATGCCCCCATATGGTAGCTTTTTATGAAGTTTCTCATACGCCAAGGTAAAGGTCAAAAGCTCAGATTTGTTATTACCAACAGAAAAGACATGTCCATGAATAAACTTGTAAAAATGAATGTCCAAACACTAACCATTCAAAAGCCAAGATTAAGGCTTAGGTCAAAGGGTCAAAATAAGTGCTAGCCAGGGGAGCCTTAGCCATATAAAAAGAAAACATATAAAAGATGTGTTTGTGAAACACTGATGTCCCTGTATGGCAACGAGGGTTGAATTTCTCAAATGAATATCAAACTCCAAAGGTCAAAAGTTTTGGTACCCAAAGTAAGGATCTTGTCATAAGGAATACACCTTTGAAATATGAAAGTCCTAGCTCCAACTGTTGAAAAGTAATGGCCAAGGTTAAAAATTTTTAAAAGTGGGTCAAACTCTAAGGTCAAGATTAAAAAAATTTAAAAGTGGGTCAAACTCTAAGGTCAAGGTCAAAATATACCCACTGAAAGGTCTTGTCACAATGAATACACATGTAAAGTATGAAAGCCATAGCTTCAACTGTTCAAGAGTTATGGCCAAGGTTAAAGTGTGGTATTTAGAAGTCAAATATTTGGTGGTACCCAAAGAAAGGTCCTGTCACAAGAAACATGCCAAGGCCGTAACTACCATTGAGGCAAGTGAGGCAAATGCCTCACTAAAATTTTACAGTTTTCTAAAAAATTAAAAAGTTTTACATTGAACTAATATGAAACATAAAATTATGTTTCTTCATAGTAAATAAATATTTTCAACTTTTGTTTCAATTTCTCCAAATCGTTCATCTCACCAGTTTTCCATTTAGAACGCATGTAAAATATAATTCAAAACGTTTGTTTTGTAAATTGTTTGATTGTTTAACATCCCTTCTAAGATTTTCTCATTCATATTGAGACACTACTACTTGCCAGTGGAGGGCTGCATTGGGCTTTCCGGGTCATTGAAGATGATTGAAGATTGAGAGAACTTTTTTGTGTCATCTCTTACTGTGGCATACAACGTAGGACCTCGGATTTTACGGTCTCATCCGAAGGATCCTGTAGTGGGATTCGAACCCGCGATGTAAGGTTCAACTCCTATCTTAGTCTGCGACTCTACAGATTACGCTATAACCACTGTACCACATGGGCGACAAAATACTTTCCAAGATTAAATCTTTTGTTTTCTTATACCCAGGTTTCAGGACCCCCCCCCCCTGGAAACCCCCATCACTGACCATCAGGTACTACCCTTGCCCCGTCTGGGACTAAGAATGTCCAGTGCCTTTGCCTCACTAGATATTTGAGCCTAGTTACGGCCTTGCATGCACATCTGTGAAAATATGAAAGGCATAGTCCCATCCATTCAAAAGTTATGGGCAAGGTTAAAGTTTTTGCAGACAGACGGACGGACAAGAAAAATCTATATACCCCACTTCGTGTACAGGGGCATAAAAAAAGCCCAAGCAACAACTGTTCAAATGTTGTGGCAAATGTTTTTAAAAGTCAAGTTTAACTCCAAGGTCAAGGCCAAAAGATCAATATTGTGAGTATTCAAAGGTCTTCTCACAAGGTAAACACATGTTCTTTATGTTCTAATTCGTTTCACTCAAACGAACATAAATTATTTACAATCAAAACAAGAACACTTGTCTACATAGGAGATGGAAGCGCTTGCTTGCCAATATTTATTAGACGTATACATTTACAAGAACAAGTCTTCAATGGTACCGATTCTCTACCTTCCTTCTACAATATATCAAAAATATTATTAATCACACATAACAGTAAAAAATGCATTTTAACATAATGCTTTTATATGTCCTCACTTCACTGATTAAAAACGTAATATAATGCATGTATGAACACAATTATGCTTCCCTCGCCGCCCAGGAAAAACCATAGATAAAAAACAACATCGATTTGTGTTGAAAAAACTATGGAAAACCTGTAAGTCCGCAGCAATTGCGAGGTAAACAAAATGAATGGCGGACTCATTCTCACAAACTTACGTACGTATCATATATTATAATGTACAATTAATCGACTAGTTTAAGTAAAACCTATGCAAAATGAATGTAAGTTAGAACTATCTGTAAACACATTTCGACTATATCACCGTATACAACGGGTAACGCGGGGGAGTCGCTGAAAAGTATGGGGGAGTCGTTTTCAACGTATGGGGGAGTAGATTTTCACCGCTTCGGAGTCAGAGGAGATGTGGGTCACGTCTTTTTTCGGTATATATAAGATGTATTTACAAACTAGAGCCGAGCTCGTTGCAAAGCAACGAGTAGGTCTTCCGTTGGAGCTGTGGACAGGAAGTACCGACCTTGGGTCAAGGACACTGCACTTTCTTATGTGAACAACCTTTCTTCTCAGCATGAGCCTCCAGTGAATCTTAATTACAAAGTTATGCTTAAACATTTTTTTCTCTGTCAGTGACCTTTATTTACAAGAAAGACCTTTGATCAGGGTCATGACACAACCTCCAATCATAAGTAATCTATGTTTCAAGCAAGGGCCTCCAATGATTTTCATTTACTAATTCATAGAAGAAAAAGAAAATATTTTTTCTGTCAGTGAACTTGATCTTAAAAGAATTGGCTCTGTGTCAAGGCAAACCCTCAATCTGAAACAACTTTTAGTGATTCTAAATTCATAACCCTGAC
>PRKT01000010.1:1256573-1290982 GCA_003671525.1 Saccostrea glomerata | reverse complement strand
TCGCAAAATTATATATTTCGAAAGGTAAAACGTAGGTATATCTTGATCCCCAAAAATTGGTATAAACCTGTTCCTATTTGGGGATTAGGGTCAATGTATAGACTTTATTACACAGTACCTAAAGTTGACGAAAAATTGAGGGATAGCAAAATTATGGTCCATTGGTAACATAAAATACTTATAAATATTTTACATGTATGTTCGTTAACAATTTCAACGAAATTTAGTACACATTCTGAATTTTATATAAATATGCTGGGAATGCCACAATTAGTCTGCTGAACTGATTTTCAAATAATTCCATGAATATATCTTATAAGCAAAAAACTGTTGATTTTCAAATAAAGCGGCTTATCCGATTTTTTTTCTTTACTTTCGGGGAAAAGGGTGGATAAGAACATTTCATAAGTTGATCAGAGGTCGAGCAACTTCTTCATACAATGGAACATCAAAATTTATATTCAATATACATTGAGAAATTTAGGAGTTAATCTGATTAATCTTTATCTGGTACGTGCAGTATTTTTAAGAAATATAATCTAACTCAGCTGTTAAGGTTCTGTCGTGCGGTTTTAGGTGGAAATGGAAAATTACTTTTTTTTATTAATGAATGGAATTTAAAAAAATCTCTACGTATAAATAAACATGAACTAGTCAGATCTCTCTACGGCTTTTAAAACAAATCTCAATGTTTGAAATATATTCACCGTGACCTTTGTAATGCTTAACATTGTATGTCAAGCATGCTATAATTAACAAGTTGACATGACCCAACCTGAAATTATTACTCATATAATTAAAATTTCCTCTTTGCTTCTAGTGATTCTAACTTTCAAAAAAAAAAATAATTAAATTAGATAAAAAAAAAATTTTTAAAATCAGCCTGTTTTGATTTCTGTGATAATAGACAATTTAAGGATTTTTTTTTATTGTAATTTATATATATATATCGATATTTATCTCAACATTTATAATCATTACAATTTATGTACGAATTAAAAAAAATGGCTTGTGTATTATAGTTCCTCTACAAATCGATCTTCGCCTATATGTTTCCTTGATCCGCCCCCGATCGCAGGGAATTATGGTCAAAGAAAAATATTCCATCACACATATTCCTCACACGAGTTCGTGAACTACTAGGTACCCGAAGGGGATGAAAAACATCCATCTCAGATATATTAATCATGGAAACATTACATGTGAATTATGGAATATTTCACATTAACATACAGTTATATTTTGTTATTTAAGATGATATATTTTTTGGGGAATTTTCCTGTATTTCAACACATATATCTCACCCTTACGGTACCCCTCGTTTGTCTTCCATTCATTCAGTCTTTAGACAAATCATGTTAGTCTGACCTGCCAGTGAATCCATTGCCGGCAAAGTCGAAGCAGGTAAGAAATAAAAGCAGTTAAAGCTTCATTTTAATGAATATATTAATTTCATTTTTTAAAATTTCATTATTGAGTTTTTTTTAAGACTGAAATTTTCCTGTTGAATGCATTTGTAGAAAAAAAAGCAAATACTCTATATGAAAAAAAATACAAATGACTAAATTAAAGATTGATTTGAATTTTAAATTTTCAAATCGAATCTACACAGAGTAAATTATAGCTTCTTGTTTGGTTTTTTTTCTCTCTCTCTCTCTCTGAAAGTTAGTGCATCCTAGCTACCGATGCAAGGAAAATGGCAAGATAAGAGCGTGGTCAGTTGTGTTACCTATTATTGACCTGTCTTGTCTCTATTTATATACTTATGCTTATGTCTAGACAGTATGACCTTGAGATTCATATCAAACTTCTAATTTTTTTCAATTAAAACTGTAAATTAAAAGTGCATTTCTATTTAGTTTTTTTTCTCTAAAATATAGATATGATAATTGATTTTTTTCAATGGCGTGATATATCCGACAATTTATTCTTAGACTTTATAATTTTAAGAGAACTTAATTGTTAAAAGGCCTTTCATTTATTTTAATTTTGAATTTGAAGAGCTTTTAAAACTTTTACAAGGAAGTTGAGAGAGTGCAATTTTCCGGGATTTTATATACTATTTTGTATTTTTAGTGCTTATGCTAATCAGATATGCGAGGGGACCATTTTGTATTTTTTGTAACACTAAATGATTTTCTATTCGGACAATTTTTTTTTCCTTTTTGAGTATAAACCCCCACCCCCGCCCGAAAAAATTATTTCCATTCATGCTTCAATATGTTCATTCTTACTGTCATTTTTTACCCAGAAATTTTAAAGATTGTCTGTTCGGAGGCGATTCGAAAAAGCATTAAAATTTAACCACTGCATCAATAAATACTCTCTATCATGCACAGTATTGCATGAAAATGTGTTCTGTAGTTCGATGTAAAGGTCACGGCGCATAGGATAACCAAGAGAGTTCGTGAAGCATGCAGTCGGTCTATGTACTGTACGATCAGTGGGCCAGAGCAAAGGGTCAACTTACTATTTTTTTTCTGGAGCGGATCCAGAAATTCACGCAAGCTCATATCGCTCGACACAGTTTAATTCTTTCTCTTCATTGAAAAAGATATCCCCATACTAGACATACTGTAATATTTTAAATAGCATGCAGTATGGGGATTTTTTTTATCAAAAAAGAGAAAGACTTAAACGTCAACTTAAGCGCCTGTGATATATTTGCAGATCTAGATCTATTATGATATTTCATAAAGATTTTTTTGGTGAAAAGGGTGGGATGTGCCTCTACAAAAGGCTTGTTCCCATTTCACCTTAACTTACTAACAAGGAAAGGCAAAACAGTATGTTATTTATTATTATTCTCCAAAAATCTTATTGCAAAGAACCACTGGGACAAAAAACGTTTTAAGCATTGTAAATTGTTCTAATCGGGGAGAGGTTAAGATATGGTTACACAAAGGGATGAAAGTTTTATACTCAAAAACATTTTTTAATCTTCCCAAGAAACAGTGAGCCCAAAATGATAAAAACTTTTTTTTAGATAAGTAGAAAGTTTCTGGGGAAGTTAGATTTTAGTTTTCCTCTAAATTATGATTTCCTGGGATCTCAATAAGGGATTAAAACTTTTACCATCTGTTTACATTGAAATATATAAGAAATATAAAAAATCCTTAAAACTGTCCCTATCAAGAACTACAATTGTATATGAATGGACTAGAAAAGTTGAAACTGATAAAGGATAAAGATTGTTAATTGATATTCAATTCAATTCCTGAATCCTGGGGTTAGGATGGGGCCACAATATTAAGGGATGCTTTTTTTTTATCAAACATTAGAAATTGAAAAATCATTAAATTTTTTGTACCAAGATGATTTTAATCCTTAGAAATGCACTCTAGTCTTTTCATGATGTAATTGAACATTTGTCAGTTTTATCCCAGGCTGTGGCAGTTTACTTTATGATCTATGATCTCATAGTGTTTAATAGGCAGTAATTTATATATTTTCATTTTTCAGTGACCAGCTCTATCTAGTGAAACAGAAAAATCTACCATGGCTTGTGAGAAGAAGAGGGTCGCTGTCATCGGTACAGGTCCTGCTGGCCTCTGTACACTCAAACACCTGGCACTGAGTTCAGAAGAATACGACATCGTCGCCTTCGAAAGGAACTTCTGGCCTGGAGGTTTATGGGTATACACTGATATGACTGGCAAGGATGAATATGGGGTACCCATTCACTCAGCAATGTACAAGAAACTCAAGTAAGTCAACCACTGTGTCTTGAATATATCTTTCAAAAGATGATTTTATCCAGGATTTGATCTTCTTGAGGGATGCAATATGATATTTCAAAAAATATTCATGTATCTGCGACAAAAAAAAAATAATACCAAAGCTGTTTCAAAGTGCTCCATTTAAAAAGTAGAGTATATTTAAAAAACTTCACTTGAAATTTCAACAACATATACTACTTAATGATAGTTTAAGTGAATCATTAAATTGTCTCCTTATTTCTTCTTTTAGGACCAATTTACCTAAAGAACTCCAAGAGTTTCCAGGATTTCCTTATCCCAAAGAGTGGAACTCCTATATCTCCAGGCAACAATGTCTCCAGTACCTGAATGAATTCATCGACCACTTTAACATCAGGAAATATATAAAGGTAAAGAATGGACATAAATAATTAGTACAGTAGACAGAAATTAACACGGAAGTAAGTAGACACCAAGCTGGAAGGGTAGAGGGTGTGTGGTCATTAAAGAGTTGTTCATCTTGTGCTGGAGTTTGGGTTCCATTCATGCAGAAGTGAATGCCTTTGAAGATGGGTATGAAAAGCACAAGTAGTTGTTGTATGTAGAGAGCTGGAATTTCATTGGTTACAAGGATTCTGATGTTGTTTCTGCCTTCTCAGGGGTAGACTGTATTCTGAGTGCTGGGTTTGTTCAACTTGGAACAATAATTTACTCACAGTCAAAATGGGGGACTGGTTGGCATTTTCATATGCAGAACATCAAATGTACTAATTGTTAACGATAACACAATTAGAAGTTGGTACAGATGCTAGAGTTAACGCAATTTAAGGAGAAATGTTAACACTGAAGCTATTTGTACCTGTATTTGTGCATTAAGTAGTCATTTCAAGATGGACATTTATGAATGACTTTGTCAAGTTTTGTGTAGGTTGCATTTTCCCAGAATTTTGCACCATTTTTAGTACATTTATATGCTTGCAGGTGCCATTGTTTCAGGTTTTTATAAAAGAGACTAATATTGCTTATTGTAGTACAGTACTTATTAACGTAATAAATTTTGAATTATTATTAAAATATATTTGTAAAGACTTAAAAGACAAATTTATTTCATATTTTATCAGGTAATTTTATTTCATATCACTGAACTGTTACAATCAGTTCATTTCATGTATATGTAGACCTTTTCAAGCCATGCCAATAATTACTTTATTCAGAAATGAAAATCATTTAGGATGTAAATTATATCTTTTTCTAATAGCAAAGAAACAAAAATCTATGCAAACCTAATCTTCGCATTAGGCCTTTTGGTTTACAGGTTTGGTACATCCCCATTTCGCCCCCATTTCGCCCTCCTTTCGCCAGTAAATGACCTTCAATTTCCCCATTTCGCCTTTTAGCAGAACAAACTTGGTACCTTCACCATTTCGCCAAACCCCCTTTTACCTTCTGAACTGGCAATAACAAGAGTTTGATAGGACCCTACTAGTTTAAGCTTTAAAATGATCACTTTAAAGAAAAAAAATCTTCATAAAAGAGTGATCATTGATGAAATATTTTATTTTTGGACATCAGAATCTTTTAAAATCCCAATTTGAATTGAAGACATCATTTATAATTGAATTTTTCAATTAGAAATTAGAACTTTTGTTCAATATGGCAGTTCAGAAGTTACAGTGTAACACGGTTAGCACAACCCCACAGGTCCTCTCTTGAACCCGGAAAAGGTCTAGATCTTGCCCACAATGTGGGCTGATAATTATGTATTAGAGATTTGTTATTCAGACAAATACGCTCGTCCGAGATGTCAGTCCGATCAGCTCGACTGACAAAGTGCAATGGAGCGTGAAATACTCTGATATACGTAAACAAGATGAGTCCACCGAGGAGATCTTTGATGCCGTTTTTGTCTGTAATGGGTATGTATAACCGCCCATTCATCATGATTGCAAATGTTTGAACCTACACCAACTACAGTGTTAAGAATTATTTGATACTGCGGTTTTCACACCTTTTATTTATTTTTCTCTTTTAAAATATTTTTTAAATGGCAGATGCCAATATGAATTTGGAAAAAAAAAATAGTGAAATTTTGTTAAAATATTTAATAGGACATTATTTATCGAAACCAATCAAAGAAGGAATGTATGACCAAAGAACTATTCGGAGATTTCTTTCTGTACTTACAAAAAAGGCACATGTTGAGTCAATGTTGAATGAGATTTTAAATTTTAGATTCTATGAAAACATTAAAAAAATTATCTCTACAAAAATTGTAAAAAGTAGTGTTTGAAATGATGCTACACCAGTACATTTTGCAATCAGCACTTGGAATGGGCGGTTTGTATGTAACACTGTGTTGTGAGAAAGAGACCTTTTCTTCATTTTAAATCTAGCCGTTTTTTGTTGAGCCTCACCTTGCAAAAAAAACAATTGAAAGTCCTCATTCATTTTTCAAGCACATCAATCTTTTTTTTAGATGCTCAACTGATATTCTAAACTGTTACTTTTACAGGATTATCTTAATACATATGACAGATTGTAAGAAAGATATATTTCTTTGTCATAAAAAAAAATTCATCTTTATAAAACATCTTTTTAAAAAACCTTAGTTTAGAACAAAATCTTGGAACAAAATCCTGAAAACTTTTGACAAAGAAATATATGTTCCAATCGCTAAAGTTTCTCCAATATGTTTTGAATTGCTAGGTTTTCCGGATAACTGTTGATTTATCTTTTACATTTAGATGTATAATTTGTAGGCATGATTCCAAGCCAAACATTCCGACTGATATTGCCGACATGGACAAGTTCTGTGGTAAAATTCTACACAGCAGAGACTACCGCCATGTGGAGACATTTGCCAACCAGAAAGTAGCCATTGTTGGCATGCACTACTCTGGGGAAGACATTGCCATTCAAGTCTCAACGAAAGCAAAAAGGGTAGGTTTTAGGGATTTTATCATAATGTCTTGAAATTGTATCTTGTGAGACATTTAATAAAAGATGAATTCTAAAAACTGGGAGACAGTTGTCATGACTTTTCTCATCCAAGCAGCCTATTGTGAAGGTCTAATGATACAATAAATAAATGTCTGCAACAGTTGATTTTTGGTATTTCAAATATTGATATATCAAATATCATTAGGATAAGTCAAAGTTGGAAGTTCCAACCAATTTCTTCTTAGTGCATGTATAGGTTTCTCCGGTCCTTAGATTTTTCAAAGTTTTACTCAGTTCTCATCTAGTTTGAAATAATGAGGTCTGACTGTATATCAAAATGAAATAAGTTTATACAGAATTCCTGAAATAAATCTAATTGTAGGTTTACGCAGTCCACAGAAGAAAAATAATGTCTCCATCATTCCCTGATGACATCATTCAGAAGCCACCCATTGTACGCATGACAGAAACAACTGTTGTATTCGCCGATGGAACTGAGGCTGAAGTGGACTCCGTCATTTTCTGCACCGGATACAAATACAGCTTTCCCTTTCTACAGGAAGGTCTAGTCAGTACAAAGAACGAGAGAGTCACACCACTCTACAAACACATGGTTCACATCGAGTATCCAAGTCTCATCTTCGTGGGAATTCCAAAGCAGTGGAACCATTTTCCACAGATCCACAACCAGTCCAGAGTGGCTGTAGCAGTTTTGGAGGGCATCGCACCACTTCCGTCTAAAGAGGAAATGAGAGCCGAGAGCGACCAAGAATATCAGGATCTTCTGGACGCGGGGAAACCAGTCACATACTACCATTTCTTTGGAGATGAGGACCGCCAGTGGAGGTTTAACAAGGAGCTGGCAGACTGGGCAGGGATTGAGGCCCTCCCACCAGTCATGCAGAAGCTTAATGACTATGTTATGCTGGAAAGGTTTAACAACCTGCTAGGCTTCAACACCCTCAACTATGAAGTTGTCGACAGTGATAACTTCAAGGTTCTAAACAAGTGACACCTAGTGTCCATGTTTTTCATGTTAGAGATAAGAATCATCAGATTTTTTTTTTATTTTTTTGTTGGATCTTACCATTTTAGAATTTGAATTACCTACACAAACTTTGATAATACCTGTTATAAAACAAAATATATGACATTTTTGTGTTGTTCTATACATTTGTTTGTTGAATAAAAAAAAATAACATTCCCTGAAGTGGATCTTTAATCATGCATGAAAGGTTTCACCTTTAAAACACCAACTCACAAGTTCTTGGGTCAAAATTTGATGATCTTAATTACTATGTATTGAAAACTACTCTAGAATGACCAGATATACCGTATATACTCGCCTATAAGTCGGTCCGCCTATAAGTTGTATTTTTTAAGCTTATGTTAGAAATATTGACCTTCTGAAATACCAATATCTTTTATATCTCGCCTATAAGTCGGACATAGAGTTTTGGATCAATGATTAACTCCCAAAAATCTGACTTATAGGCGAGTATATACGGTAACTTCCAGGGAAATTGGCTGAAACATCTATGAATATAGAAAATTACTTCAGGCTTTCTGCCATCATAGACTTTTCATGAAAATGGAAATTGTTAAAGTAACATACCTTGTATTTGCAAAATTATTTTGTTTAAAAAATTATCCTGATTGTAAACACAAGTATTTGTACCCGAAGATGAAATGATACTGAAAAAGCTTCTTTAGTTTCTGATTACAATATCTTCAAAGTTTTGGAGACCAAGCCCTCTATCAATCTATTGGAATGTCAATAGGTACTTATTGTGCACCACTAGCAGAACTATTTTTGTATTCATACAAAGCAGAATTTATTCAAAAACTTCTTCATGAAAAGAATAGGTCTCTTAATATGTGGCCTTCAATTTGACATATACATATATCATTTATTGACAAGTTTTTATCAATTTTAAAACACTATTCATTTGTCTACGTCTGATACCATTATCAGCTGCAGTAAGAGTTTATGTCTCCCCTTTGATTCGATACACAAGAGTCATCTGTAGATACGAATAATTTCTTAATGATGCAAGCTATTGAGGAGTGAGTTGATGATACACGGGTTTCAGCAGTTCCGTTTAAATTGACATTTCGCAAATTCTATGGTTGATACAAAGACATTGTTATCAAAGACTCTATCATTATTTTCACAGCAAATTGTCTACAAATTTGACCTTTTTCACAATTAGATAGTGTAATTGGGCGACTGGCCGATCTCATCTCTGATGTTTTTAGGAGATCAGCTAGTGTTTGCTCCAAATCCATATTGTTATGCCCCCCTTCGAAGAAGGGAGGGCATATTGCTTTGCTGCTGTCTGTCGGTCGGTCCACTTAGTTTCCGTTCATTTTCTTCACAACCGTTGCACATACTGAAATGAAATTTGGTATACAGATATATCACATGAATATCTAGGTCAAGTTCTGTTTCAGGTACGATTGCGCCATTTTTGACAGAGTTATGCCCCTTGGACTTAGAAAAATTTAATTATTTGCAGTTTCCGTTCATTTTCTTTACAACCGTTGCACATACTTAGATGAAATTTAGTATACAGATATATCAGATGAATATCTAGGTCAAGTTCTGTTTTTGGTAGGTTCGTACCATTTTTCACAGAGTTATGCCCCTTGGACTTGGAAAAATTCCAATTATTTGCAGTTTCCGTTCATTTTCTGTGCAACCGTTGCACATACTGAGATGAAATTTAGTATACAGATATATCACATTAATATCTAGGTCAAGATCTGTTTTAGGTTTGATTGCACCAGTTATGCCCCTTGTACTTAGAAAAATTCCAATTATTTGCAGTTTTCGTTCATTTTCTTCACAACCGTTGCACATGCTGAGAAGAAATTTAGTATACAGATTAATCAGATGAATATCTAGGTCAAGTTCTGTTTTGGGTACAATCGTACTATTTTTGACAGAGTTTTGCCCCTTGGACTTGGAAAAATTCAAATTTGGGGGGAGGGGGGCATAAGTGTTTTACAAACATCTCTTGTTCCTATGGGCTTATTACTGTTGGTTATCTTTATTTTTTTTTCTAAGAACTTTGAAAAATTAACATATATTCCACAATTCACTGCTTTTTCAGTAAAAGAAAATAGAACTCGGAAATGCTCGTACGTTGTGACTGATTATTTACAAGGTTGTCTTGTGAAAATAATTCTAATTCTACATACAGATATTTGATACTGTAGTCCCTCATTTACAATACTATATAGCCTTTGGAGACCAAGTCTTCCAACAATCTGTTCTGCCAAATCTACTTCATATTTGGAACAGATTTTTAAGAGTAATTATAGACATTACTGGCCAATTATAACACCTAAACAATATATGACAAATGAAATGATTTTTCGTCGTCTCCATATGAGTGAAAAATTCTCGAGTGGGACGTTAAACAATATACAATCAATCAATCATATAAAGCAGTAATGCCTAAATATTACTTTAAGGGACCAGGCAAAATTTATCACAGTGACAAACGGGCATGGGACAATGAGTTTTTTCATTAAAGAAAACCATTGGGCAAAAACAATTTTAGCATTAAGTACTCATCGGACACAAACTGTTTTCAATGACTTACAGTACTTAACCCAAGAGAAATATTCATTATATTTTTTGTTCAAAATTCGGGGGGAAAATCATCTTTGAAACTGAAGTGAAGGATAAAAATGGCAATAAAAATCTTTTAATGGAAAATGTTACAACAGATGAAAATGAACAAACAAACCAAAAATATTCTCAATGTTTGGAATATATGTAGTCTGAGAGACTCCTTAGTATTGGTCCAGTTATCTCACTAACACCAAGATGTAACAATGGGACAATAACTTTTTTATGTCTCAAGGCATGGGACAGATCTCTTTTTTAAATACCGAAGTCATGGGACACGTACTTCTTTAAATGAAGATTTTGTTTTGTACTGGTCCCTTTTTTGTGATAAATTTTACCTGGTCCCTAAGATAAATTCAATTTTCTCGGCTTATTCGGTTCTCAATATTATGTTCTGATAACGATCAATTTTCACACCAAAGCGGGTAACTGATAAATAAGTTGATGTTATAGGGCTTTCATCAATCGCTTAAAGTAAGCACTTCCCAACTCCTATAGTCGGTATTATGACCCTGTTTCAAAATACGATAAACTTCACCAATTTAAGCAGCAATATCCAAATATTACCTACAGATATATTTATTTCTCTCGGCTTATTCGGTTTTCAATAGCTGCACAACTGTAGCGTAATGGTTTTAAATTTTAGTCTTTGACCATAACGCTGCAGATCCCGTAATGCAATAAGGGTGAATTTACGGCGCAAGATTTTCCGCGCACTGTTGGGAGAATTTCTTCATTTTCAGCCCTAATTCTAAACACAACTTCACAACCCTTTATAGTGACTAATCGTCTCTACAGACCGATTAACTCACTTGTTTTAGTTCTTAAGTCGGATGGCACAAAATTCAAAACAAGCGAGTTCTTCGGTCTTTGGAGACGACTGTAAAGGGTTGGGGGGTGGATAAATTACACAGGTCGAGTATAAAATGGGTCTTGAAATAGGGAGTAAAAGATATTTGATTTACCATTACTGGAAAGAGAAATTCCCCCAACATTGTGCAGACAATCTTGCGCCGTAAATTGCACTTTTTTGCAACGCTGTAACGCTACAGTTCTGCAGCTAGTCCTCATGTTCTGTGAACGATCAATTTTCACACCAAAGAAGCCTAATGATAAATTAGTTGATGTTACAGGGCTTTCAACAATCGCTTTAAGCAAGCATTTCAAAATACTATAGTCGGTATTATAACCCTACTTCCAAATACGACATATCAACATCATTTTGTCGTATTATGACTGAATATTTCATACGAATAGTAATGTTATTTTCAAGTTTCAAATTTGAACTACGAACTACTCGGATTACCTGATCAATACAGAAAGCTGAGACTCACGTTGGTGACTTCAGTCAACAATTAAGGAATGCTTACTCTAGCTAAACACTTAATTTCATATCTGGCGATTCCCAGAAGGGCTGCGGTTTTTTCTTTTTTGCCCTGTTAATGATTAATTTTGTTTACAGGAATTGTGAAATGCATTCAAACATGTGAAAGAACTTCGATAACCGTTCTCATCAAAGTACATTTTGTATCTATGATACAAATACTTTGTGTACAGCTGTTTTAAAAATATTGGTATTGAAGGAACATTGTTGCTTTTATGTGTGTGTTACATAATCATTTAAAGTTATTATACTGATAAATAGGAAGATTACGAACATGATCAATCTAAAAAAATCTTTAAACAAAATAAATCTGTTAAAGGTACTTGGACACAGATTTGAAGTCAATATTTTCTCTATAATATTACGACTTACATATTTTAATACCGTTTCACACAAAAATTAATTAAAAATCTTATTTCATTTAAAAGTTATTAAAAGTTCAAATTTTTTGGCGGGTTTGATTGACACATCCTTGCACTTTCACAAATTTTAACCTGATTCTTAATCGTTACGAAAAGTTGCAATCTTGTTCCGATTTATGAGAAATATTAAAACTTTTATCCAGAAAAATAATTTTATTCAGAGTAGAAATGTTAGAGAGCAAACCTCCTTCACAAGTATCGTCATTCCGAACTAAGAGTTGCGTACAGAGTTTAGCAAATCGAGCACACTCGTGTTATGTACACAGTTTTTGTAAACAGGGCACGAGTTCTGTTATTGTTGATGTTTACAATTCAACGGATGCGTTCCATCGTCACAGTCTACTTAACACAACTGCATGGTGTCTTTAATATCAGGTTCACTTGGGTATATCCCGACATATATATGAAAGTGACTATTCTTAATTGATAATACATCGTTGATATATCAAAATGTCGAAACTGAAGGCCTCAACAATTATTTCCATCTTCTCATGAATATGTTTTGTAATAAGTGCTGCTTCATATGAATATAAAACAAATCAGCTAATAAAGGAGCATAATTAGTACCTACGGAATTTTGTTAGAAGACCCGAACTCCGAAGACAACATAGATGTTGTCATTAAGGAACTATGGCATCCTTTTAGTTTCGACTTCGGAGTATTTGTGTATACAATTCAAGTTTCTTTGATATAGAATTTTTGTTGATGGCCAATCACAATGAAACATATGGAATTAACTGACAGTATTCAAGACCAAAAACTATAAAATAATACAAAATAGAAGCAGAGCAAACACGGACCTCCAAAACATCAGAGGTGGGATCAGGTGCCATGGAGGAGTGAGCATCCCCTGCAGACCGGTCACATCCGCCGTGTGATCCTTGTCATGATCGGGAAATAACGGAAAAATCAATGCAGTGTATAAATAATGGACTATCAATAAGTATGAAAAACGTCGGTCAGAATTTGACTCGTATATTATATTTGATGACAAGGTCATTGTGTCGATCATAGAACTTACGAAATGATGACTTTCAAGGAGACTGTTGATATTCTTGTTTCATCAATTTGTTTGTCAATAATCTACCTCGTTTTAGAAATTGTTAATACGTAAAGAGCATGCTCTTGCGTATCGAATCAACTGAGATATAAAAACTCCATATGCAGGTGATGAAGGTATATTGCTTCGTGAGCAAAAGGGAATTAACAATTGAAAAGTTAAAGTCATCACGTCTATCAAAGAGCTTGGTTGTAAGATTACCATTAACGTCTTATCCAAATATGAAACAAAAGTGTCAGACTCTGTAGTATCTTTTATCTCAAGCTCGCCGGGATATATCGTATCAACATAAGAATGGAAATTACCATTGATTATTGACAATACGTCGTCTATATATCTAAATGTCAAGTTGAAGGCCACAGCAAGTTTTTTTCTTCTTTCCACGCATAAGACTTTGGACAAATTTGGCTTCATATGAATACAAAAATATATATGTCTGCCAATAACGGGCGCAATTGGTTCCCTTGGGAATTCCAATAGATTGTTGGAAGACCTGGTCTCAAAATACAACACAGATATTGTCAATATAAAAATTTCCGACTTCCATCTTTACTGCATATTAAGCTGATGTCAATTATATAAAAATAATCTATAAGTTCTTTGTATACATTGTAGTCTTATTTTTCTGTTGCAGATAAAAAAAAATCGAACACAGGCCAAACGTTTGTTCTTGTGCAATGAGTGTCCTTTTTGAAAAAAAAATAAAACAAAATGATTGTTATAGGTTTGTGAAAAATATATATTTCAAAAATGACCAATTCTGGCGTTTTAAGGGTGGCGCATTTTGAATATTAGATATTCTTATTCCTACATTCTAATGCTTTATATTACTGCTTCCTTCAGAAACCTTAAGATGTTTCCGTTACACAAATAAAGGTACACAAAATTGATTTAGTTATCGATCTATAATCCATGCTTTAATTATTTGTGGTGCAAATGAAGAAAAATCCAATATTTGCACTATCTACACCTTTGATGCGTGATCTAATAGGATAAAATCTTTTATGAACTAATGCCCAATTGCATTTTTTGGGGGAGTTAAACTATACGGATCGCGTAACTTTTGTAAAGCGTGACAGGTCAACTGGAACTAGAAAACACCCGGGTATGTGTACACACATTGCATAATTGGGTGGTGAATCGACAACGGAAAGAGACTTGCAATGCTTTTCTATGGATTTGATGAATGTTATTGGATATTTGTTTCTTACAGTTTTTGTAAAATATGCCACCACATTGAAGCATTTTGGAAACTATGAAGAAGGTAAGTAGTCTGAAGTTGTTCAGAGAAATAACTAATTAACTTTAAACATGGACAAATTATTGTGACTTTGGTGTAGAGATTGGAAATCGGTCTGTTATGGATCTACATATGTAAGTACCAATCCTGTTTTATTAGTAACACAGATATTGCTTTTATATGAAGATTTTCACCATAAAATATTGAGGAAAAATGAAACTTCCAAACCCGTTTATTATTTATAGGTCCATACCAATTGGGTAATTCGATATCTTGGCTGAAGACATAGTTTTATTGTGATATTTGTACACGTTCAATTATGAATTGTTTTCGTAAAGTTCTGGTAAATTGTCTAAGGATTTCAGAGAAAATTGCTCTTTTTCAGTACTAATACAGAAAAAACATTTTAAGTCTCAATCGAAATAGTGAACATGTTAAATAGGGGTGTTTAGAAAGTGACGCGAAAAAGATGAACATATGGGATCTCGTAAAATTCTACACATTTCAATTTATATATAAAAGATTTACACGTTGTGTAAAAACGTGATGTTCGAAAAAATAAATTTTTAAAAGACACGATAAAATGCTTAAAAGTACCCTATAGAAATCTGTGACTACCAGACACGGATTCAGTCTCATAAGAGTTCAAATTTCAACTGAAATAGAAAGAGACGTCTCCTTCTATGGCGTTTGTTGCCTGATAATTGTCGTAGAGGTACGAAAGAAATCGGATATGTTGAGAAACTAGCTCTTTAAAGAGAGAGAAGCTGTCAAACACTGACATTATTGCGGTAAAAAAAGCTTTAAATTTTTCAATTATTTTACTAATATATTTTTTGATCCAAAAGTTTAATTTATTTCAAAATTGCAGCCGTAGATCTTTAACCTTCACTTCAGCCCTATTCTTTGCATCTCATTTACCTGACTCTTTATGTACTTTGATACAGAGGTATGGATACATTTTGGATAAATTTCATTTGTAAATAAAATGAAAATTTTCTGTTTAGCTATTTAGTTTGGAGGCTGTCCACAAAGAGATTCTAATCCAAACCTTTGCTTTTACGTTAAATCACATTATGTGTAACCAATGTAGACCATAGTCAATTAAATAAAGTATAAAAAGGGATATTTTGGGTTAATACATTAATTGTACTTTATTTGGCACACGTTGTCCTTAATTTTGACAATGATCCTCACTTGCTTTGAATTTTAGAGCGAGGCTTCAAAAATATTTTTTTCAGATTTGACGTACGGGAGAGTACATCACCTGTTTCCCATGTCCAGATGGAGACGAGGGACAAACCGCTCACCTCCTCGACCCAGTTTGTTTGTAGAGGTCGAGGGTCGTCCGTTGAGACTGTCCTTAACCCTTAACCCACGTCTGTCTTGCGGTGTCATGGTCTATCCTCAAAGAGGGAATATCTGTAACAAAGGAAAGAAAGTAAGCGTATTATGTCGTAAATTTTGAATTTCCTAAGTGGAGGTATATACACAGTTTGATAACCCTTGCGTTAACCTCCACCAAATAATTTCAAAATTTACAACGTGATTGTTGCATAATTTTTACAAAAACAAAAAAGACTTACCATTAATAAACGTATGATTTCAATTTTAGAAGATGATTATTTCATAGCAAGTTCCGAATAAGAATTGAATGTTAACTATATTTGAGAAGTTTTTATTTATATTAATACATGCTGGCAGGTTGACTTGTATCAGGACCCACTTCACGGGGCGTCAATAGAGATCCAAGCCTCTGCATCAGGACTATATAGTTTGGTATGATTCTCATATGTTTTACAATGATTAAATTGATATATCTAACGACTGTGCTAGAGACTACTTGTACGTATTATACAGTATATTTTTTTTCTTTTCTTTCATGAAAAAAGGAATTCCTTCCTCATTTATTGAAATAATTTTATGTATATCAAACGTACTGTGGAAGAGACTTCTTGAACAAACTTATAAAATAAAGGATTTCTTTCCTCATTTCAAAACTTTTTCCTTTTAATGATTTTATGAATATAAAATTATATTAAAATACACAACAGACGAAACCCATACGAATCCGTTCCAAGCTGAAGCAGAAGAATGATAGGGTGTTTACAATGTTTTTTTTAAATAAAAATGCTACGGCAGTGATACCTATAAGATGAATCTGTAAAATTTCAGTCAGGAACTTTTTCTTTTGGTCACCTTCATTATTTCATCAAGACGGTCACCAGTTTCAAATCCTTCCATCAAGTTTCGAGAGTGCCATTACTGATTTCAAAGATAACAACATCTTCAGATTTACGATATGACTACATCATTTCAAGTAAGAATACACATCGATTTTCTTAATTGATAAAAAAAAATAAAAACCATTTCTTGAATCGGCTTTAAAAGTTTAGTTAAAAGAGCTTACTTAAGGTAGAGAAACCATATTAATGAACACAAACTTCGAGCTCATTCTGGGGAAAAACTGATAAATCAAACTTTTGTCAATTTCTTAATGCATTAGAAATATAACATAGATTGGAAATTGTTATTTTGAATAATATATTTTTATTTAGATACAAAAACACTTAATTACAAACCATTAAGGAGAGATCTTCCAGTTCGCCATAAAAGATCTGGGGCGGTGTACACGGTGGAATTGTTTCTAACTATAGATTACAGCATTTACAAGTTGTGAGTAGCATTCATTGAAATCAAAACGAACATTATTTTATTTGCTCAAATCAATTTTGCAAATGAAGAGCTTGAAAAAGCGCTCATCTGAAATGCCAACCATTGTTTTTTTTTGTTTTTTTTTTTGTTAATCTCAGTCAGAGATACTCGTAGTATATGTACTGCGATGCCAACCACTTTATGCGTTTTGTTCTAAACGTTTTTAGTTGGTACGAACAGAACAGCAACATCACCGAGAATGGGGAGAGACGAAACGCGGCCATTAATGACATAAAGCAGTACTACGCTTTCCTTGTCAATGGGGTAAGTTCATTAAAAAATCATTAATGAGCAAGTCAAAGGGTCAAAAGTCAAAACAACATTTTTCAGACCTAGTATATTTACTAGTATTCCTCGGTATTCTAATCTTCTATGTAGGTCGATGTCAGATACAAGAACTTACCAGGATCCACTGACACCATCAATGTCATATTTGCAGGGATTTACATCGCTGAGGTGAGCAACTCTATTTTTTAACTTACTGGAAATTCAATATATTTAGATCCAAGTGATAAGTGTTTACAAGAATGACTCTTCTTACGAAAGAATACAACATAGGGTACCCATTTTTTTAAAGATTTTTTTTCATTGTATACATGTACTTGCGTTAGAATTTTTCATGAATATAATACGAGTACTGTTTATGTGGGAGATTGAATATTATGAAAAGCACAAATTGTCCAAAAGACAGCTGCCTCTTGGAGTGGGAGTTTGGACAGCCTGAATAGATTAGATGTCATGTCTGCTGGTGACGCATTTGAAAAATGGCGGACGTCACAACTAAATTCCAATTCCATTCCAGATCACGACCATGCTATGTTGTTTACAAGGTTTGTGTGAATTTTCAGTAAAATGTAACAGAAATATGCTTTGTTTTGTTTGTTTATTGAATTTATAAATATATTATACGTTTATCTTTTTAATTATATTTATTTAGGTATAACCTGGCTCTTCACAACCAAACTGCTGCTACAGGTAGTTTCAAAAATTTACAGTACAAAAGAGTTTTATGTAAAAACACAATGACATACTCCAAAGCAAACATTTGTTTGGTGTCTTTTTCTTGTATTTTTCAGGGTTTGCATACGTCTCCTCTGTGTGTTCAGATGGCTCAATTTCTATAGTCGAGGAAAAATTTGATTTGATAAGTTACACCATTGCTGCGCACGAATTGGGTCATAGGTAAAAAAAAGTTTACCTAAGATTTATTTTGTTCATCATATCCCTAAACCATTGTTAAAGATGTAAACGAGTTGTCTATTGCGAAATGAATATCTACTATGCTCTATAGTCAAGGTCAAAAATATTTATACCCATTGAAAGATTTTGGAACAAGTTAAAATTGAATTTTTGTGGGAAAAAGGGTCAAACTCTAAGGTCGAGGTCAAGAAGTCAAATTTGCTGGTGCCCAAAGATTGGTCTTATCACAAGGAATATGCTTAATTAATATGAAAGCTATAGTCCGTCAACTAAAAATTTATGGACAAGGTTTAAGTTTTTGCGAACAAACAGCTAAACAAACAGACATACGGTCGGACAGGGTAAAAACTCAGGGTAAAAAGGAGAGGACATTCTAAGTTTTAAGAACTTGTGTCCAATCCTTTTGTTGTAACATCTAAACAATAAAATATGTTCAAACCAAACTAAACCAAAAACTCTATACCCCCGAATCTCCAATAACGTGGGCAAAAAGAGTTATTAACTCGCATAATATGAAACGTGTTTAAAACATATATTATATAAATATAGCCCTTTGATGAGGTCGATCCATAGATATATCGACTTCACAGAAAAGCATATCGACCGAGCACGAAGTGCGAGGTCGATATGCTTTTCTGTGAAGTCGATATATCTATGGATTGACCGAATTTAAGGGCTACATTTGTTATATTAGTTTTTTTACATAGATTGACAAAACAAAATATGAAAATAATGGGAAAAAGGCACAAGTTTTCTTTCTTTAACACTTAATCTGTTTAATATAAATGTGTTTCCTTTATATTGATGGAGTAATTTAGAGGATTTACTTATTCAAAATACTTCATTTATTTGATTATGTTTAGTATCAGTTTTTTGAAAAACATATCCAATATGTTTTAATATAATATGTAGATCCTAGTAATTCAATGCATTAATTGCAGAACATAAAAAAAAATTTAATAGAAGGAGAAGTATTTAATTTTTTTTAGAAACATGAAATCATACACTATATTAGCTATAATCTAAATCAGTACTACTTTTTCTACAGAAAATTATCTCCATTTTTAGAAACATGAAGTCGATATGCATTTCAGATTCTATAAATAGTAACTCAAGTCTTTATGCTGTTATATACTTAATCATGTGATCAGGTTTGAGCCAATCACAGAGCTTGGAATAAATGATAAAAATAATATATCATTATATAAAAGAAAAGTGCCAATATTATATTATTAATTTAGTTTAGGGGCTACCCACGAGGGTGTGGGGACGAACACGTGCCCGGATGAGGGGTACGTCATGTCTGCTGTTAGTAGACCCCATGTTAAATCCACGAATCCCTGGCGATTTTCCTCCTGTTCTGTGAGCCAAATAAGCAATTACATCAGTTCTTTGTCGTAAGTACAAATAAATTAAAAAGAAGGAAAGAGAAGAACAACGTATTATGTAAACTTAAAAGCAAAGGTTAACGTAGAGACGTATTTGTTTGGTTACAGACCCAATTGTCTTTTACAAGAAACATCATCCGTGGATCGCAATTCTCTACAAGCTTTTGAAAGTTCACCACTGGGACAGACGTACCAAGCCGACCAACAGTGTGAGCTCAGTTTTGGTCCAGGTGCTCTTGTCTGCAGGGTAAAAATATCTCTTCTTTTTAATTTGCAGAAAGTTTTTCTTTGAAACCAATTTATGAAAAGCAAGAAGCCATGTTTGAAAATACAGACTAAGGCCCTCTTTGAAAAAAAATTCGTTAACAACATTCTACTTTTCTGAATAACAGGAGTTACACAATTCCACGAATTATCAAGAAATATGCACGACTCTGCAATGTAAGGAACAGGGAAGTACAAGTTGCAAAGTCATTCTTCCTGCAGATGGCACCACCTGTGGAAACCAGAAGGTGTGTAATACCCTGTTCTGCTTAAATCGACCTAACCTGCAATTGCTTTACTTTTGTAATATTAGACACAGTTATCAATATAAATCTACTTCTTTACCTGTTGTTTACTACAGTGGTGCCAAAATGGTGTATGTATGTACAACAGTTCTAGTCCAGCAGCAGATGGTCAGTATATCGTGTTATTCTCCAAAATGTGTTATTCGATTCAAGGCATCCTTTTGATTTTCTGACTATTCTCACAGAGACCTGCTTATTCGGAGACGAGCCAGGAACTGTGTGTACCCAGATAAAGACTAATTCTTGGGATTGCTATGGTAACAACTACCGTAAATGCTGTCGTTCTTGTGAGTCTATCAGATCCAGTGATGCCAGTAAGTTATTTGTGTGTTTATCGACAATGAAGGTTTTGAAAACATGAACATTGGTCTTCTGAATCTGCTGAAATACTTCAAATTTGGTAATTATAATGAATATTCCTGTTACTTTCAGACTGTCCCTTTGGAGACCGTGCTCCCGGTTGTTCTTTCCTAACAACTGATAATCTCATTAATTGCTACGACCTTGATACGTATTCGCAATGTTGTGGCTCTTGCAAAAAGCTCTCTACAAATAATTCAGGTAAGATACAGTAACCTTACGTCTTTTTATCCTAAATCGAACAATTCCTCTGAATAAGAAATGGCTTATCTGGTCTGAAAAAAAACATGAGATGAACGACCAGAGACTCTTGGGTCTTTCAAAATATTTTTTCGAGAAAATAAAGCTTTGCAGCTTTAATTAATAAGTTTGTGAGTTTTGCAATAGGAATTCCAGTATAGCATTTGTACTCAAATCAAGTCACATAAGATATCAAAATAGCACAATTCCATCCTTTTATGAGACCTGCTCGGGATTCGAGACTGACCAACCAAGTTAGATAGTCTAGTATCCTCCTCAGAAAGCCTGTTGAATCGCAATATTTTATTTTCTGAAGACGATTTCCCTGCATGCCATTGTTTTGCAGCGGACTTGGATATAGATATTTAAGTTTGTTCAAAATTCGTAATGAAGACGCATTCCTTGTTTTAGGCTGCGAGTATGGTGATAGGGTAGAAAACTGTGATGCACAGAATAGTTGTTCAAGTCAACAAACATCAACAAACTGTTGTGCTACATGTAGCAAAGTAACTTCAACAACATCTAGTACAGGAACTTCAAGTTCAACAATTACATCAACAACCTCATCAACAACTTCCACAAGTCAATCAACAACAAAAGCGATCTTCATAACTACATCTACATCAACGACAAGACCAGTAACAACAACTCAATCTCCAACATCAACCACTATTAGTACTACTCCTACATCTACACATGTCCCAACAACAGAAACAACTCCAACAATAACAACAAGTTCCACAACAAAACATACAACTACTACACCAAACCCCAAAACAAAACTTACAACTACTACACCAAATCCCACGACAACAAGCACAACTACCGCCAAACCAACTACAACTGCTCAATCTCCAAAAACATCTACTATCGCTATTACTTTATCTACACATATCATAACAACAACACCGGCAGTGACAACAAGCCCCACAACAAAGCATCCATCTACTACAACTACTACACAAATACCCACGACAACAAGCAAAACAACTTCAACCTTTCCATCTCCAACAACATCGACTATCACCACAGCTACTTCTACAACTGTGCAAACAACAACTAGACCAATGCAAACAAGCACCAAAGCTACACCTCGATCTACAATGATAACAAAAGAAGCAACAACAATGCTTAAGCCTACTACAGAAATTACAACAGCAGCAAAACCGTCGACAAAATCTACAACTACTGCTGCCAAGACAACATCAATAACATTGATATCAACAACAAATGATCAAACATCAAGAACGTCCTTAGTGTTCACACCTACTGAGTCTGACAGCACAACAACTGACTCCATAAAGTTGGCAACACCCAGAAAATTAGCCCCGGGTGAAGAGACTCCAATCATTGAAGAACGTAAGTTGGAATAATTTCGAACGATTCATTGAGATTATCACAGAATTCACACCAGCATCATTTGTACATTTTCTTTTTATTTCAGCGTGGTTTTGGGCCCTTGTAGCAGTACTTGGTGTTATTTTTGGTTTTGTATTGGTTGCATTTCTATATGCTCTTAGGAAAAAACATTATCTCAGGAGTAACTCTTTGAAATTACATAAGGTATATCTATTTGAGTTTGATCTACATATAATTTTTTTCAAATAAGAATGATTTTTTTTCAATGATTGATTATTTGTTTCCGAAGCAAATGTCCTTGCTGAGAAAATAATGATGCAGTTTCATTTTTCCTTTAGAAGCATCTCCATCTTGGATATGAGAATCCTCGATACAGTTCAAGTAATCTGTTTGAGATTCCCTTTGAAATAGACAACGATGTAGCCGATGAATATAATGAGATACCACTTAAATACGATGCAATATCAGAAACACAACAAGAAAATAGCGGCAATCAGTCACATACAAACAAAAGTCTTTCAAATACCAACGCCACGTTGGTAACAAACCCTCGAAAGACGACTTTCAGAAACTTCGAATGGTCAGACATTTGATAAAGATTTGTTAGTAAAAGAGGTACATTCTCAAGATGAATTTTCAACCACAACATACGGGAATATTCGGCATTCTACTCCTTATCCTATAACAGTTTTCTCAAATCCAAACTATACTGACATCAACTGCATACAATCCCAGAAACGCAGGGACTTGCCAAAACATACAGAGATCCCGTGAGACGCGGATGTCCCATTAGTCACAGACTTTCAAAGACCTGCAGGTCACTTATCCTTGGTCAAGAAATAGTCATGACTTATATAAAGTCAACATACGGTGCTTTTTCATCGTCTCTAAACTTTGTTCGGCGCTATTCCTTTCTTCATCCAGTAGTAGGTGTCCAGAAGTCCATGCACTCCCCCCACACAGTGATTCAAAACCAAGAGGGACTAGCTAGATTAGGTATAAATATCAATCACATTGGGGAAGAAGAACCATTCAGCAGTGATGGACCAGTGTCGATCAAGCGAATATAACCCACATATTATATATATAAAGACTCATAAGACAAGGATACAAACTTTATAAAATGCCAAATAAGATTGAAAGCAAAAATCATGAATTTTATAAAAAAATTTCCCTCCATTAAATACAAAGAATTGTTTTTAAAACAAATTTGATCAAAGTAAAAAATCAATTCAATGAAAGACTGGTGTTCCCATCAAAACTTGTGATTTGAATCACAAAGGTATGATACGATAGGAACTTCCAGACTTCCTGAGGAATAAAATCAATGAGTAATCCAGATTGAGACTGGTATTCTATGAAAGTAGCATTAAAGATCCGTGTTTGAATGAAAGAGGAAAGCAAACACAGACGATGTTGCTATTTTACAAAAGGAAGACAACGAAGACATATGCACTCAATGCGGAAATACAGACTTTTTTAAAAGGAAAACTCTGAATAAAATTGAGAAAAACATTTTCTTTTTAAAAAGGGAGTTTCATTTCATGTCACATTTATTAAGATACCTGTAGGTAATATACATGTACATAGATAAATAAATTTCTTGTTGACACATAAATAATGTAATCTTGTATATTGCAAGTACACTTTACCTATAATATTCCATTATTTTAGAACAAGGAAAAAAAATGATATATTGACCCCCAAGCTTGAGCGCGTGAGAAGGAAGTCTAGAAAAAGAAGAGCAGAAATGTGAGTAGCATGCAAAAGTAGACATCTTGAAGAGCTCTGACGTAGACGTTACACAATTAAGTGCCAAAAATCCGACACCACTTAGAATAATGAAAGTAAAAAAAAACAAAGCAAACATGCTTCTGAAGTGTTGTAAAACGAAGCCACGGAGACAAAAAATTAGATAAAAGCAAGTTAGAGCAAAAAAAATGTATATAGTATTGATTACACTACAGAAAAGCAACAAATTCAAAGTCCCTTAAAGGTTTCCAAACTAAGAACAGCCTTTAAATTACCTGCCCCAAGATCATAAACTGAGAACAGGCTTAAGTAAAAAAATTATTTGCAATAGTTTGTTATTTATAATACAAACTAGATGTATATTTTAAAAAAATTGCATGTTTGTTTAATATTCCAAATTAAATACATGGTAAAAATTTTGTTCTGTTATCAAAATTATTTTTAACAAGATGTGTTTGTGAAACACTATGCGCCCGGCGGCAACAAAGTTCGAAAAAGCTATTTTTAGCATATAGGTCACAGTCAAGGTCACGAGGTCATTGACCTTGTTGTCATTTGAAAGAACTTAATTAAAGGAGTAGGCATACTGAAAATGAAGACTCTATCTCCAATGGTTAAAAAGTAATGGCAAAAGTTTGAAAAGGCTATTTTTAGCATTTTTAACTCACATTCAAGGTCGAAAGGTAAATGACCTTGGCCTCATTTGAAAGAGCTTAATTGGTTGAGTATGCATACCAAATATGAACTTGGTATCTCTCGCGGTTCAAAAGTTATGGTGAAGGTTAAAGTTGACAACAGACAGATAAACAGCTGGACAAACAGACAGGTAGGACAAAACAATATACGCCCCAAATCTATCGATTCGGGCGCATAAAAATATATAGATTTGAAATTTTGACGGAAGTCTGGTCTCAGCTTATGGTCTTGGGGTCAGGTACCCAGTTAATCAAACACAATAAGGTTCAGTATTAGTTACTAGGTATTGAAACGAAACCAGCGCGATAAAGCTGAAAACACCGATCCACAGTGGAAACATTTTTTGCCAAATAAAATGTGTACAGGTCATGTAAAAAAATCACCCATCATACTATTCAGAAAGGAATTTTTATTATGTGCAATTGTGCACTTGATTCGTTAGATATTGAAGAAGATACCCTTCTCTATAGCAAAGCAAAAATAATCTGGGCTTGTACATAGAATTCCTCATCCACTCTTTTGTTAGTGGTGATGTAATTTTTCAGGGGCTTAAGAAGGCTTGCTTTAATTGACTCTTTCTCAATTCTAAGAAATGTGTGACTGTCCCCTATCTCAAATTTACAAAAACCTGTATAAACAGGAACGTTTAGCAACTTTGCTTTATACAAACAATGTAAGGAATTCAAATTCCGCCTTATAGCTCAATTGCATTCGCATGAATAGATTAAATACAAAAGCGTCTCCTTATCAGAATATCAGAATAAAGCATATTTTCTTTCTAGTTTTTTCTTTATGATATCTGAAAGTCACATGTACCCGTATATTTGTTAAATTAGGTATTTCCTAAATAAAAATGTTATAATTCTTTGCTGATTGCATTAAGCTGAGAATATGGCAAAATAGTGCTTCAGATCGTTATATTTCTCCAGACTTACTTAAAAATTTATCCTGAATTATAAATTTTTCAAATAAAGATATAATATATGGTCAAACAAGGTGTTTTGTGGCGTTCCTTGTCTTCTGATATGACGTACCTGACTTGTGATGTCATAGACAATTACGGCAGCAGGTGCCCCACGATAATACATAGGGGCCAAACTGTGGTACCTTTCTTGTCCCGCAGTATCCCAAATGTCGAACTTTATTGTCGCAGACTGAAGGACATTTATTGTTTTTGTCAAATAAGCAGCTGGAATTAAAAACAGAAGCTAAATGTAAAAAATCGGTCACTTCTACAATAAACAAGAGGTAAAGGTGTAATTAAACAGGATTTACCTTAGCAAAACGTAATATTGTGAGCCAGTGTTTATTTTAAAAATTATTGTGCTTTGTACGTTTTTTTAAGGAAAATTAAGCTTGAGGTGTGCTTCTAAGAGTTTGGAAAGTCAACTATTGGCCAATTGCAAGCCTAAGGTCTGGCTAAGGTACCTCCAATTGTAGCTTCTCCATTCTCGTTGAATTCCCCTCGAACAAATCTTAAGGCTATGCTACTTTTGCCTACTCCAGATTCTCCCAGCAGAACCAGTTTAATTTGCTTGGACTTTCCCTCGGGGCCGCTTCGTGACCCAGTTGGGGGACCGGAAGCGCGACCGTTTGGTCGTCTGTTTGTGCTCATAGCAGTACTTTAAAATTTTCCTGAAACGATGAAAAATTCCGTGTGTGCATACAAGAAATATTTTTTTAATAAGTACGATGACAACACAGGAAATAAATATAAGGAAAATATACGTTCATTTTTAAAAGATAATTAACATACGTAGACTTGAATGAACTATACACACCAAGCAAAAATAGTACTACGGTTTTAATAAGTTTCTTATAAGAGGTTAAAACTGTTACAGAACACAGGCATAGTCATTATTCACGGAATTACATTTTTGACTCCGGGCGGTATCAAGTATATATGTGAACATAATCATGTCGTTTAAAGTGACGACTTCCTGATCGTGGTACAGACAAGAATAAAGTCACAATACTCTATTTATGTTTAGTCTTTCTTCTGTTACAAACTTCAACTGAATATTCTTAGGTAAAATGTCAGACGAAAAAGGCTTTGTAACTTTTGTTTTATGAAACATTCCAGGTATTTATAAACTCTCTTCACCTGTCAATGTGCAATGTACATGTGTACACCATAAATACCGATATTCCTCTTATAAGGAGTTGAGATGAAAATTCCAAGAATTCGATTATTTAGTTGTCCTATATGTCCTATATGTTTGCTATTTTTTAAAACAAGGATATTACGGCATTGACATAGTTTATTACCTCAATGATATTAGTATTTTCATAATGCATCTTTACATATATGTAAAATAAAAGTTTAGATCATAAATGGTTAAAACAGGAATTAAATATTTACAAGCATGACAGTTCTATAGTTAAACTTTAACTTTGAAAATTACCTGTCAGATTAAGTTATCCCCTGTGCACACAAAGTGTATTCTACATAATTTCAGTACATATGCAGGATCGGACCGTTGTATGCCCCATTACGATGATAACATAAGCCAGTCTAGGGAACGCCCCCTTTTTACGAACTGTTTTTTTCACGCTCTGGTCCAAAGACTGTAAAAGGTCCTGTTCTACAAATCTCTCAAGTAATTTATATTCGTGTAAGTTTCCGATTCCTGTAGATATTTGTTGTTGTGTTCTGTTAATGTTTATTCCACAGCAACAATTCACGAGACACTGACACAAGCAACATATATATAGGGGTGATATCCAAAGTGAAAATTTAAATCTGTACACGTTGACTCATACGAATTTTGACCGTAAATTCCCGATATATTAGCAAAGACTTACAAACGTTAATTTAAACTTGGTCTCCTGTCATTTTTAATATTAGCACAATGTGTAATCGATCGATTGGATGAGGTGATTTTGGTGTCTGAACGGTTTGTTTGTCAATAAAGACAATCGCGACATGACCCCTAACCTTTGAGATAAACATTAAAATTCGTCTGCCACTGTAAGATCGGTTGAATTTTTTTTTCTAAATGAAAAGGAAATATAAACACTTGCACAGCTTTTTTTTGCCAGTATTGGAAACATTTCCTTTTCAAATGACGTGCAGTACGTGCGTTTATATGCTATGCCTAATAAAAACCAGGAAATATAAAACATTAAACAACCCTTAAATACATTTAATTAATTTGTTATCATACAAAGTTAAACAAAAAGTAAAAAAAAATAAATTAAAATCCAATACACACATAAAAACAGTTGTTGTGGAATAAACATTTACAAAACACAACACACAATTATGCTTTCCGCACAAAAACATAAGCTTCAACCTTCATTAGCATACTCAGTACCGTGTGTGCATACAAAAAAGCTTTTTTTAAATAAATACGATGAGAACACAGGAAATAAATATAACGAAAATCTACGTACATGTACATGTACATCTCAATTTTTTGTAGGTTTGAATCTCCGCTAGCGAAGATGGTAGGTTTGTTGTCAAATACCCCCACCCACTCCAGCATATTTAAGGAATCACTGTCTAGTTAGGAGGGTATGTCAGGGTATCAACAATAGTGGGAAACGTGGGATAATTTGCATAACGGGCGAAGCCCGTTATGCTTAAATTATCCCACGTTTCCCACTATTGTTGATGTCCCTGACATACCCTCCTAACTAGACAGTGATTCCTTATATTTCCATTTCATTCACCGGTCACGGTAGCCTAGTGGTAGAGCGTTCGCTTCGTGATCGGGAGGCCCGGGTTCGATTCTCGATCGCGGCGCCGCGTCATACCTAAGACGTAAACAAAGGTAGTGACTGTTCCTTCGCCAAGCGCTCGGCACTAGAAGTGAAAGTCACGGGTCTTTCGGAGATGACCTTAAAAACGTAGGTCCCGTATCACGGTAGGCGTTGGCACGATAAAGAACCCTCACTGCTCAATGGCCCTGAGTGCCGAGTATAGGTCTAAATTTGAAGCCCTTCACCGGCATCGGTGACGTCTCCATATGAGTGAAAAATTCTCAAGAGGGACGTTAAACGATATACAATCAATCAATCAATCCAATTCATTGAGAAATAAAATTGTAGATTTAGACTTTAAAAATGTAGATAAATAGATTTAAATCACATGATGACTTCCATGCCAATTTCAATACTCCTCGCCAACCGACGTCAAACAGAAAGACAGCCGCACGAGATTTACCTGCATGTTTGGCCTCCTTAGCGTCAGACACAGAGACAGATGCGCACAAGAATTACATGCATATTAGGCCTCCTTAGTTCCCGACCTATCGACCTGCCTAATTTACATTCCGGCAGAATTATCAAGAAATAAACTACCCTTAACTTTCAAAGAGTTATCACAGAGAAAAAAAAATAGAAATGGAAATATACTGAAATAAAGTACTGCATGCCTGTGATATGCTGTTGAATCTGAAGCTACCGCGGTATATTGAAGAGTCAGTCACTACTGCTCGTGCCAGTACAAAAAATTATATCTGGACACTGGTCAAGATGAACCTATACGTGTTACTGTTTCAGCCTTTTAACCTCAGCTTGCCGTCACAACGTCTTTTCACCAGCGATATTAACAAATTAGAGTTAGAATATAGCTGAAAGGAAGAATCCACACATGTACATCTTTTAAAACTACCTAAATATAAATAGAACTAAAAGCATAGGCGTCGGAACAGGGGGGGGGGGGGCTTAGCCCCCCCTTTTTTTTCCAAAGATAGACTTAGTATAGACATCGCGGCGTAGGTTTAGCCCTCCCACCCCCACTTTCCGCAGACACGTTGTAGTCTAGGTTAAATTAATGTGGAAAGTGGTGTTGTTTGGAAAAAAATTGGGAAGTGAACCTACCCCCTCCCCACCCCCGAAATAGTATTTCCGTGTTTGGACGGACATTACCTTTTTTGTTTTTGTTTTTTTTATTGCTTGACAGTTTTTTTTTGAAGGTATAAAATTTTTTTTTTTACACTTAACCCCCCCCCCCACTTTCAATTTGCTTCCGACGCCAATGAAAAGGAGGAAATGATATCCTTTAATCGAAATTCGAATCTCTTAATGTTTGATAATGATTATACAAACAAAAATTATACAATTGATTTACATGTTGGAAGCAAACATACCAATCAAAAAAACAAATGACTCAATGAAGTATAAGGATGACCTTCAAAGATATAACACTCCCTGAAAGACATTTCCTAAAGGAATTACACTTATCAAATACCGGATTTTCTGCATAACACATATTCATGCATTTTTTGGATGTAAAACGAATAATCATTCTTATTTTTTCAACATAAGATTATTATAATTATAACTGATTATTCAATTTTTCAGGCAAAATATAAATTTGCAAAGTTTGACCTTTTCAATATGGAAGCTGAACGAAACATATTTCAATTCAAAAATATATATATACATAAAACTTCGAAATTAAAAATTGTACGATATGAATATGCTTGATAATATTTTAAAATAGTTTGAAATTTTGCGATATTTATAGGTTTTTTTTTCCATTTTATTACACTTTACATCTTAGTACATCCACTTTAATTCTTATGAAAATTTAACTATTTCTACTTCTCTGTCAGTATTAAAACGACTCAATCCTGCTTATATTTCTTGAGCCTCGCGGCTTTTCCATCATATGTCCTTACAATGACATTCACATCTTTGATACGATATTTTATAACGTAAGCTATGACATATACACATGTGTATTCCATGTGACAAGACCTTTCTTTGGTTACCACCAAATTTGGCCTTTTGACTTTGGAGTTGGACACACTTTTACAAAAAATTCCAAACTTGTACTTTGGCCATAACTTTTGAACAGTAGATACTAGGACTTTCATACTTCACATAATATTATGTATTCTTTGTGACAGGACCTTACATTGGATACCAACATGACCTTTTGACCTTGACCTTAGAGATTTATGTTCTTTAAAAACTTAAAACCTTTGCCATAACTTTTGAACGGTAAGGGATAGTGCTTTCATGCTTCACAAATGTAATCCTTGTGAAAAGACCATTCATTGGATTTCAACATCTTTTACCTTTTGACATCAATCTTGGAGTTTGGCCTACTTTTTAAAAACTTTCATCTTGGCCGTAACTTTTGAACGTTTGGGGTTAAGGCTTTCATACTTCACATACATAATCCTTGTGACAAGACCTTTCTTTAAAACCCAACAACTTTGACCTTGACCCTGGAGTTTGACCTACTTTTTAGAAACTTTAACCTTGGTCAGAACTTTTGAACGTTTAGGGCTAGGGCTTTGGTTTAAATGGGTTTTTATGCCCCCGGAAAACGAAGTTTCGGGGGTATATAGTTTTTGTCGTGTCCGTCTGTCTGTCTGTCTCTCTGTTTGTCCGCAAAAACTTTAACCTTGCCAATAACTTTTGATTTAGTGGAGCTATGATTTTCATATTTCACATGTGTATTTCTTGTGACAAGACCTTTCTTTGGGTACCACCAAATTTGACCTTTTGACCTTGGAGTTTGACCCACTTCAACACAAAACTTTCGAACTTTTACTTTGGCCATATCCTTTGAACAGTAGTAACCAGGACGTTAATACTTCATATATGTATTCTTTGTTAAAAGACCTTTCATTGGATACAACAACTTTGACCTTTTGACCTTAACCTAAGAGATTTTTATACTTGTAAAAAAACTTTAACCTTGGTCATAACTTTTGAACGGTAAGGGATAGGGTTTTCATACTTCACATATGTAATCCTTGTGAAAAGACTATTCATTGGATACACAGAATTTTGACCCTTTGACCTTGACCTTGGAGTTTGACCATGACCATTTCTTTAAGGGTAAGAGCTAGTAGCTTTCATACTTTTCATATTTAATCCTGGGGACAAGACTTTTCATTTGATAAGGAGACCTTAGACCTTGACCTTGGAGTTTGACCTACTTTTTAAAATTTTAACCTTGGCCATAACTTCTGAACGGTAAGGGCTAGAGCTTCCATACTTTACATATGTATTTTTTGTGGCAAGATCTTTCATTGGATACCAATGACCTTGACATTGAAGATTTCTGTACTCATGAAAAAAATTAATCTTGGCCTACTTTCGTATTTCACAATTGTATTTCCAGTGAGAATACCCTACTTTTGGTACCAATATATTAAATTTGCATTAAATAAAATTTTAATCAGTGCTATGCTGCCTACGGGGGCATCAGTGTTTCACAAACACATCTTGTTTTTCTTATGTCCTTGGCCTTGAAATTTGGTCTACTTATTTTTATTTAAACTTGGTTACAACTTTTGAAGCAAACAAGAGATGACTTTTACACTGTCAATTTAAACACACTCCTTCTTTACATATTTGCTAATTATTGTCTTCAACATATTTTTTTATCTCCATTGAATCCAAACCCAAAGTTTCACATCCTTCCATCATTGAGTGATCACAACATCTGTTCTGCAAATTACTCAAATGAATTGGACACCACATTACATGACTTTTTTATGTGAATAATTCAAGCTCTGAATTCCATATCATGGAAAGCTACTGATAGTTGACCAAAATCAATAAGAAACTTACTTTTGTCATAACACTTTAATACAAACTAAACTCTACACTAATCATCTCCAATTATATAACAATTTAATACAAAGTAAATTGAGCACTAGGTGATATGCAGAAAAATAATATCACAGATCAGGTTTTGGCACAGAAAAGAAGAAAGTTCTGACTAGTTCATCATTTCTGATTACGTTTCCTTCTTCCTCTGGCCTTAACACTTGACCTTCTCTTCTCCCTGAACTTTGAACTTTTGTCCTTGATCTCCTCTTTACTGTCTTTATACAGGGTCCTGAGTTTTGTACTTTCTGTCACTTGGGGTATCTTTCCTCTTTTCCTCATTAATCTGATTATATAGCCAGTCCCTCCTAATGTGACAGCATAACGGATAGGGGATATCAGTTTGTACAGTAAAAATGCCAGCAAATAGTCTCCAAGGCCTGAAGAATGGAATGGTTTCATCATTGTCTCACTAAGTCCCAATTTCTCTAGCAGTGATATGACATCTACACCACTGAAAGGTAAAATATTTAACACATTTATGTTATTGTCTTTTAATTTAAAATTAAATGATGTTTTATTATTTCAATTATATTACTGGGTTTTACATATTTAAAAAAAAGAAAGAAAAAAGAAATGTGAGGTATGATCCACTAAACAAAAGCTTAAAGCTAGGAAGCGCAAATGAGTTATTTAGCTCTATAACTACATGTGACCTAAAATGAAAATTATACCCAAGCGAACTTGCTAGAGATCATAAATCTGAAAGCATGTGCTATGAGGATTCTATAAATCTGGACTCTCAATGTGACTTCTCACTTACGAACAAACGCAATGTTACTTACCAACTTACAATGATGTAAAACAGCCCATACCAAAATATTGAAGTCGCTATCTCAACAATGATAAGTACTTTGCCATGTTCTTTGTAAGTTTGTTTGAACCTCTGAAAGACTGACAGTTTCTTTACTGGAGCATCACCAGCTGTTGTACCCTCCTGACTAGGGTTTGGGGTGTCTTTTGGGACTTCCTCTGGCATTGCTTTAGACTCCTGGTCATTCTGAGGCTTTTGTGGTGTGTTAGATGAGGAATTACAGTACAGTCTGCGAAAGCAGTGGCAGTGAAGGGATGCAACAGGTTGTAATTGGTTAATATGTCGATGACTTGCAGAAAAGCTGACTAAATGTTGGCCTGTAAAAATAAAGAAAAAGCATTTTGTTAGTACTGCTATGGTGCTATACAGGTTTCCTCATTTTAATAAAAGTCCAGTTAATATGAATATACATTGTCTGTAATGTGCATGGTTTGAAACACATCAAAAAGATGCATACAATCCATATTACAAGCATTTTTACAATATTAATTATAAACAGGCAGTGTTGTGCTGCATTAAAAATGGGGGTGGGGAGGTAAGGTTGTTAGTTGTTACATGTAAATAGAAATAGGACCCAGAAGCATGCTATAGTGGTTTTGACTTTGGGAGAGGTATTATCTTGTGATCATAATATATAAAACGTTTACAAAATACATTTTAGTCTCCTTGCCCTTGGAAAGGAATTATGTATTTTCGTTTAATCTCATAATCGCAGAATAATTTCATTTTTTATCTTTTTATCACTAGCCCAAGAAATAAATTATAGCATTATTCCTGATTACTACAATTTCTGTTACCGCAGACACTTGTTTCAATTTTAAGGCACCTCTACCTACTTTTAGTAGTGTGCCCTGTTTACGAAACAAGTGCCTGCGTCTGTAACGTGAAAATAAATGCAGAAATGATGCAGTGATATTTGAATGCTTCCTTCGAATACATACTATTGTAATTATGAATGCTTCTCAAGGCACCTGAAAAAAATGTCCTTACACCCTTTTGTGTAAATCTCAATAACACGGAGTGGTGTCGAAGCATACCCGTAAGAGATGACATCGCTACTTTCAATTTCAGCCAGAGTCGTGGTAAAAGCAGTACAAATGAAGACCGAAATCCGGAAGCTACTTGCAATAAAATAACACCAACTTGTTAGTGTTACAAGTCGTTAACTAATCTGCCCTTTGCTGTTTATATTCTGACATTTTTAAATCACTCTGTATAGATATAAAATGACAATATTTTGAAGAAGAACAGCCAGAATTTTGAAATAGCAAAAACAACAATTATTTATATCAGATGAAAAATACATTTTTCAAAAATTTCATAGACTGAGAAGAGGGGGGGGGGGGGGGGG
>PRKT01000010.1:1221758-1256435 GCA_003671525.1 Saccostrea glomerata | reverse complement strand
GGGGGGTTATGGGGGTGAGGGGGTTTACAGATTAACCATACCTTTGAGTCTGACCCACTTTTTTTTTTTATCAAACATTAACCTTGGCTACAACTTTTAAACAGTTGGTGCTAGAGCTTTCATAATTCACTTTTATGTATTTATTGTGACAAGACATTTCTTGGCCCTGAAAATATTTTCTTTTAACTTTTTGACCTTGACCTTTGACAAACTTTAAAAACTTTATCCTTGGCCAAAACAATTGACAAGAGGGATATGGAGATTAACGAACAGTATTCAGTCTCAAAGTCCATAAAACAATACAAAATAAGATCAGAGGTGGGATCAGGTGCCATGGAGGTGTGAGCATCCCCTGCCGACCATTCACACCCGCTTTGTGCTCTTTCTCATGATCAGGAAAAAATGGAAAAAAACATAAAACTAAGGCCTTCATATTTCACTGATGCAAGACCTTTGTTTGGATACCAACAAGTTTGACCTTTTAACCTCAGAATCTGACCCATTTTTGAAAAAAATAACATTGGCCATAACTGTTGAACAGTCATTACTAGAGCTTAAATGTTTCTATAATATATCTTTTGATGAAAAGGCTTCCCCCTGGGTATCTCTAATTTGACCCTTTGACCCACATTCTAAAAAGTTTATTCTTGACTATAACTTTTGTGTGGTTGGTGCTTGGTCTTTAAAATTTCACAGGTACATGTATAATTATTGAGACAAGTCTTTGGGTAACAGTATTTTTCATCTCTTGGCCTTGGATTTTAATTTGCAATTGAGAAACTTTAACATTTCCTAAAATCTGCCATATACCATACATACTGGGTATCAGTGTTTCACAAACACATATTGTTTTCCTAGAAAGCATAAAATCGATTTAGGAAATTTCAATTTTTTTTTTTATTTTCACAATGCTGTCCTTGAGTTTGAGCAGAAATTTTTGAAGTTCACATAAAACTCAGATGGTTTGATAATTGGTTTAGTTTCTGTTACTTTTCTTTGGTCTTTTGACAATTGTTCCTCATTTGTAATCTGAGATAAACAAAGATCATGACAATAACACAAGACTGTTTCCTTGTTGTCAGTATTATTTTGTTCACTATTGTTGTTATTCTCTGAGTTCACTTCCAGGGTGCATTCAAACTTCCTTGAGATAGACATCTTTCTTTGATTTTGGATAGAATCATGGGGTAAATGCTTGGTTTCTCTCTCGCATTCATTTATGATCGTTGTACCATCCTCTATTTCACCATGAAAGGGTATTTTAGAATTTGACTCAAATGGTTTCAACATGGAATCTGCAGAGCTCTGCTCAGTTCTTTTGTTTTCTGTACATTTTGTAGATAAAGTAGAATTAAATCCACACCCTGAACAGCTAGAACATTGAGACTTTCCTGTGGTTGTCTGCTTCTCTTCATTCTCTCCTGGACTAACACATGAACTACTGTCTCGCCTCTTAATGGTTGAAGTAACAATTTCCAACCTTGCTCTTTTAGCTAAGGGTTCACACACTGGACTAGACTCAGCAAGAATCTAAACAAATTAAGATACATTATATATATGGATATTCAATAGCTTATTTTCTGTTTCAAGCATGTACATGTGTATCTTATTGTTATGGTCTAGCTCAGTGAAATTACTCCATTCATATGATGCATTATTACTTGTAATTCTTCTATTTCAATAATTTCTTCTAGGTTCCAATATTAAGAGTTCTATTTGAAAAGCTTTACAATAGTGTTTTGTAGTTCTGAATTAGATATTTACTTCACTTTGCATTATGTTTTCTGTCTTTTTCCTCAGGTACAGGGCACATGCATTGGAAAACTGCCCTTGGCCCCTCAGGTCCAAGATGTTCTCCATGTCTTCAATTTTCTCCTCTGACAGAAAATGAATCAGTTTTGAATCATCAAAATGTTTAAAAGGACAACCTCCACTACTTCCACATGGTGGCACAAATTCCTAAAAATGATATACCCGGTAAGCAATGTAGCAATACAAGAATTTATTCTGAAATCTCTATATATAATATAATGTCCTATACATTTACAGTTGCACATTGACATCTCAAACACCAATATCTCAAATACCATGAATATCCTAAAGTGGGCTGCGAGTCACAACCACTTTTTCTTTATGTATTTTAACCTGGATATCCCGAATCTTGAGATATTTTAAATTTTTTAACACCTCTCAAGTTCCAAAATATCCAGGTTTGACTGTATTTAAATTATTGTACAGTCAATGATCTACTTACCTGTAGGGAGATACAGCAGTGAGCCCTGTAGTTGACCCGAGACCCCTCCAGTCCGTACAGATGCCGGATACTGTACTGGTACCTCCTCTCGTTCCCCTCCCACTTGTGACGACACCCACCCCGGGGATAACTGGTCTTACTGTAATAATGCTTCCAGAACTGTAAAGCCTCATGGACAGGCAGACCAATCTCTTTTAAGAACAATGTCAGCTGGATCTGGAATAGGCAAAGTGTATTAAAGTATTTTACATCATTTTTCTTTTCATATAATAATTTTATTCATCATACATGTTAAACAAAAATGTGAACCAATGTTCACATGCAATACCCCCACCCTGATGAAAATTAGTGCTCTCGTGAATATACACAAGTTCAGTTAAAGACATCAAATTCATATAAAAATGAATCCAACGGAAGATGTATTTGTTTTAAGCAACATAATGCACCCTCGAGTTATGAGTATACAGTGGACATACCCTGGAATGGTGCTGAAGTCTGTGGTTGTCATGAAGATTTTGAAATAGTGCCGACATACATGGTGGGAAGAACTTGCTCTCTGACATCACTTCTTGTTGTTCCAAAGAAGAGGAGGTTGCCCAAGACACATCAGAAAATGGCTTGTAGTTATTCCGTAATATTATCTAGACACAAATTTAAAACACATGAATTTATTTATGAAATATCTTAATTAATTCTTTATGCTCAAACTTCTAAAAACTTAGAAAGACCATACTTGTATTAATGAATTAAAAAAATACATGATTGATTTAGTGTCTGAGATTTCAACAAAAAATTCAATTGTGCATTGGAGGAAAAGCTTGAAAAAACTAGGAAATTAAGAACTTTTACCTGCAATCTATGTCTGAGTATTCTACAACGCTTATCCAAGCTTCCCTGCATGGATTTAAATTTCTGTAAGCCATGATGAAGAATGAGCTTAAAGCAGTGTTCAAGCACATCATGTAGGTAACAGTAGGGCACATCAGCCTGTCCATAATGAATGGTAACTACTCTCTTAGCCACTAACTGTGGTACAACAGAAAAGGGGACACGGAAGGATAAATGTTTACTTATGTCATGACTGTAGGAAACCACTTTTCTCCAGCTTCTGGGGGAACTTTTTATCTGTGATAGAATGCTCTGAATTTGGTCCACTAGAGACAAGTCTGGAGATAATGGATGTATGGAATCATGGAGTTTCTTCAGCTTTGATTCGACACCTGACAGATACCTACAAGTAAATTTCTGTGGTAATTTAAAATACATCCATATAATCTACTTGTACTTTATCATGTACTTAATAACCAAGATTCATATTTCAGTTTACATCACAATTTTTGTTTGTTATTAATAAATTCCTGCAAAATGAGATTTTATACAAATATATGCTATACTGTAGAATCAAATATTTTTGTGGGGTCAAATTTTCATGGTTTGAGGAAAAATTATGGGTTCATATTGGGATTTAATTTCATGGATGAAGAATTGTTGAGTAGTAAAATCTGTGAAAAATTACACGTCAGTGGACATAAACGTGTGGGTAGCTTAATTATACCTCAAAACCCACAAAAATAAACCCCCATGAAAATAAGTGATTTTACAGTATACAATTATGAATATTCATCAATGTCCAGAATACTTCTTTAGTACTTGGTGAGGAATATCAGCATTCAATCTAATACATTTCATAGGATTTTACCATCCATACCTAGATAGTTCTGTATCATTCATGCTCTGTAGTCTGAATTGAAACAGTCTGGTTTCAGCTTGTAGAAGAAAATCACAGGTATCAGCCTCATTTGCCAACAGAAGTCTGCCCATTAAAAAATTCACATGTAATTTTGCTATTATAGATATGCAATTATAGCGAGCGCAGCGAGCTCAATAGACTAACGTGTAAGAACAGAGAAAATTCGGATTGAAATCTGTACATACATCAGCCAAATTTCTCTGTGCAACATTCCCAGAATTCCTTCACTACCAAATGTCCTTTGCGCGAATATTGCCGAATAAATAAATAAATAATAACGTAAAGCATATATCAGACTTTCAGTTTGTAGAAATCTTTCAAAGAAACAAGAAATAACTCTGCAATGTTTTTCGACAAAAATTGCACTAGTTCTATAGTTTCAAACAGACGTTCGGCTGTCTCCATAAGCTCCGACGAGCTTTGTGACGTCGTATGACGTCACAGCTAGTCGAGAAGTCTCGTGCGGCTTGACGATCTCAAGTGTTTTTGATGGTACAACTGCGCTAGCCCCAACGGTCACACCGTAAAACATATTAGATACTAATACAAGTGATTTCAATCTTTTAAGACTCAAATTGTCCTTTCCTGTCTGAAGTTATACATGTACTATTTATGAGCTCGTAATCCTAATTTACCAGAGCCCATGTGGACTAGCTGATATACATGTATATTTGACCAAAAAATTCAGGATCAGGATATTTATGAATAATACAATATGGATAAACACTGAAAATAACAGCCAAATTATTTATAACAAACCAATTCTAAGCTTTGATATGATAATGAATACAAGCACATATTCAATATTTACATTAACCTCCAGTGGAAGAAGGTGTACATTTCTGAGATGCAAATCAGTCAGCATTTTCAATATTTTATCTACTAATCAAAAGCATTGGAAAGAAGAATTTATGTCAGTACATAAAATAATATAAAAAGCAAACCTCAAGGTAAAATGAGAAATAATATCTTTAAGGGACCCTTCCAGTAACACATCAGAATTTATTACAACCTCAGGGTCGGACAGAATCGACATGAAGTCGTCTATTTGGCCTCCACATTTTAAAACTCTTAATAAGAATTTCAGCCGAACTGTTGCAAAATGCTCAAAGTTTTTTAAAGCAATCACGCCTCTGGGTGATTCAAAATAAAACATAATTTCAAGCTACTTTCATTTTGCGTGTAAACAAATTTTTACCAAATGTACCTCCCTGTACTGAAGAGCTTTAATGTGGCACGGGTAAAAGTAGATATGCATTGAAAACACCTGCAAAGATAACATACCGGGAGGGAGAAGAAGGTGGAGGAATAATAAAGGGAAAAATAACAACAAGTACAGGAACACGCACATATATGAAAAACACTATATTATCTAGTCAGAAGAGTGATATTAATGATGGTGAAGTAATTTATCCCAATGACCTTTAAACTAGTCGGAATAAAATTGGGGCTATGTTATGTCACATCCTAAGGTCATTAAAAACCTTTGCACATAGTAAAAACTTTCGAGGATTCTCCATTACAAAGTTACAGTCACTCAGGATAAGAAATTTATCCCATTTCCTGTGACCTTGAACTTGCCAAAATGACATTGATTAAGGCAAAGGCACACATGCAGAGCAAGAACACATTCTTAACAAAGTTTAACAAGGATAAGTTTTTTGTTTGCTTGTCAGAATAACCTTGATTCAAGGTCATGACACAGGCTTATAAATAGATCATGAAATATACATAGACTAAGGTCAAAACTTCAAGCATCTGTGAAATGTTTATTCCTTGTAAACTGAAACTTTCTATTTGCATACAACAGCAGTGTATTGCTTTATGCAATTTCAAAATTATTCTCATTTGGACATCTTAATTTCTATTTTTTTTAGCATAATAAAAGATTTGCTTTCACATAAGCTTTAAAATTGTTCTTGATCCAGGGTACAAAATTACAAAGTACAAATTGAAAAATAGCCCTGACAAAAACTTATAATTACATATACTTTTTTCTTTCAGTGATCCTGAACTTGCTTTACATGTCCTTGGTCATGGTCAAGGTCATGGCATACCCTCAGGTTAAAGAATATCTTTGTACCCGTGTCAATGATTACAAAGTTTTAACCTTGCAAGGCAAGATTGCAGCTGGGAGAGAGAGAGAGGAGAGACAAGGCGATTCCTTTTGTTTTAGGGGGCAAACAAATGTTGAAATTAAAAGAATAGCTAATACAATTTCTGTTTTAACTCCAGTCAAATTGTATCTTCTTATGTAAGTTAGCTTGGCCTTCTGTGTCCATTTTTGTTGTTAAACGAAGAGCTTACTGTCTATTGGATAGACATTTGTGTAAAAAGAAATTAATAAAATTTTTGATATACTCTAAATACACTTAAAAATTTATTCCAATAATGATTCTGATACTTTCAGGCAAGAAATACAATGTTTAAAAACAAAGAATATACCACTGCTATAATTAAAAACATAAACTTAATTGAACCCATCTAAAATTGTATACTTAAAATTCTTCAAAATTTTATTAATTCGTTTTAAATTTAACTTTCCAGAAGACAATAAACTATGAATTCAAAGTCAATGCACCATAGTAATCTCTCAGATGACTATACCATTATAAGTAATCTCTCAGATGACTATAATCTAAAGAAGAAAAAAAGACTCTAATATAATTATATATGCTTTTATTGTTTATTTAATTCATTTATTCATCCACATTTAATATGTTCAAACATTTTATCTAAGTAAATATCAGATTTAAATGATGAAAATAAAATCCAATTGTCATTTTACTTGGCTGCAATTAATTATAAAGATTACATTCAGATTTTTATGCTTTTTATGTATTTGCAGATGCCTCATCATGAATTTAACAGTATTGTTCAATGGATGAATACTCAAAAATAGCCATACATAACTCAACAAATGTATATAACATTGCTTTACTCATGGATATCATTTTTTTAAAAATGGCAATATCTAAATACAAAACTCAGAAAAGTTTATCGAGAGATATCGATAACATAGTTTATTGTATGTTACATGTATACTATTTATGATGATAATAACTAAGGACCACAAATCATACGCGACAATGCATTTTGTGAAATCAAGGTAAAAGATTCTTCAAAAAGGGTCACTGAACCTTATAGAAGCTTGTTCTTTCACAGATCCTTCAAATTAACAATTTTACTATGAGTGAGCTCCATGACACAATGTAATGCATAATTACAGATTCTTTAACACAAAATTACAGATGCTTCACACAAGGTCACAGATCCTTCACACAGGTCATAGATCCTTCACACAAGGTCACAGATCCTTCACACAAGGTCACAGATCCTTCACACAAGGTCACAAATCTTAAAATCAGTGTCACAGATCCTTAAAACAGTCTTAAATCCTTAACACAGCTAGTTCCAAATTCTTAACTTTTAGATCATTGGTCCTTTTCACAAAATCACAGATCCTTATGCAGGGTCCCAGATCCATAACTCAAGGTCACAAATCCTTCACACATACTGCAGGGTCATAGAATAACACACAGTCAAAACATAATTCTATATTTCTTTAAGCAATAATTGTTTCTCTCTGCATTCCTGTAAATCTTAGTGTTGTATTGCACAGTTTTATTTCTTCTACGTATGTCATTCAGACATCTCAAGATGATCATGGGACATCATGTTTTCTACCAAAGAAGAAAAAATGTAAGTTAAACTCTTATATCAAAATGATACAGCAATAGCAAATGAAAAAGACTTCAATTCTTATGTAAAATCCAGTAAGCTACTGAGTGTCAAACAATTTATTGACAAAGAAAGCAATTCACTTTATAGGGCAAATTTGATCAAAAAGAGACTCGTAGTCCTTTACAGTCTTTTACTACCCACTAAGCAAGTTTTATTGTGCAGAATTACATTTTCTTTTCCTAATCTACTCCTAAATAAACTGCACAAGAAATTAAATAATTGATATGATCTACAATAAGGAGGCATCAGCATTTGCTGACAAAAAGGTCATTACAATGACCATAATATATTTACAAAATTAAGAAAGAGCAAGGTATAGAAAAAATATTTCACCAATTCTTCTTAGCATGCATGGCTAGTGATTTCTTGAAATCTCTTCTGATTGGCTGGCAGTTCAGAGGTCTCCTATTCATTCTGGGGTCAAGGTCAGTCTTCCTTCTGCTTATAAAAAAAGAAATGTCAAAAATCTAAAGAGTGCTTTCATTTAAAAATTAAAAGGATGACAAACTGCATTGAGAAATTCTTACCCTCATTTCAAGGATAATAGCTACAGTTAACTGCATCTGTACATAACTTATAGTCTCCAATCACTGAGGAAGAAAACAAGAAATAAAGATGAAAAGAGGTGATTATTCTCATTAAATAAAAATATGAGACAAAAGTCTATAAAGATACTATAGCTCTACTGCTTTATTATTAAAACAAAGGAAGAGAAAAAGCAGTTGGACTTGACACTATGAAAAAGCAACAATAGGGATAGATCTTCTTAGTTTTTTTAGCTCTACTGGTCAGAGACCAGAAGAGCTTATGCGATAGTAATGCGTCCGTCGTCCGTCCGTCTGTCTGTCCGTCTGTCTGTCTGTAAACAATTTTTCAAAATGCTACTTCTCCTACAGTTTTTGTCTAACTTCAATATAACTTGGCACACAAGTAGGCTACACTAATGTACATAATTCTGTGCCATTGGTGAAAGTCACACGAGCAGGCTAGGAGCTGGACTTTGGTTGTCAGAGGCTATTTGAGACGCACGCCATAAGGAGCATTTTATAGACAATGGGAGCTTATCCCCATTGCCACCCCTTGGCTATGACCACCTTTGAAACGCTACGTAATTAGCGTCTGTCAAATGGCGAATAGATTCTCATTTGTTAAGAAATCAATAACATCAGGACTTTAAATTGTTGTTGACAAAGATGGGTATTTCTACACTCATTGACATTTGCCCAAATTTCTATCCCATGTACATGTATATTTCAACAGTGAATGATAGTTGTGTATATTTCAGATGTTAATTACTTGTATGTAACGTCGACAATGCCACGCCTTACTGAAAGTCCAAGGTTAACTTGGAATTGTACTAGATTGATATTTTAGGATTTTTTTTCTGCAATAACCAGTTTTATAATAGAAAAGAGATCAAAATAAAATCCAAGCAAATTACGTGTACGATTTGAAAATTATCATTTTATCACATAGTGTGCATTTAAAGACTACATTGTATATGGTATTAAAGACCTAAAGCAAAGATCTATAACTTAATTAGTAGGATCTAGGAATGGTATTTAATATCATTTAGATGAGTGATCTATATGTATTCACCATTGCCTTTCTTTCATACAGCTACCAAAATAGCCTCACAGTCAACACCGGAAGCGAAATCAACCACCGTCCGTCCGACCACAGTGGAAGGCACAGGAAAAAGCGGATGTTCTTGTTGAAAATTGCAGTTGCGTAGATAATCAGTGATATGGGATTAACATGGCATTGTTTTTTGTGATAATCTAACAATATTCTGTTGGAGAAAAGCTCCTGGGACTTCGCCTTGAACAATTGTGGTATTTTTTTTGGCTGATATATGTAAAACATACCCAACCTGTGATAATATTACAAATGTCACCTAGTGCATCATCATGTACACTTGAGATAATCTGAAGGGGATTTTATGGTCTAACTATTACGAATTGTACATTTATCAGCACGTGTAAATATGATATCTGGGTACAGACGAGTACAGATACCGGTCCACCTTGCTTGCTATTTTTAAAGGTTTATAATTAAATCATATAATCTCAAATCTGACTTGCTTGCCTTATTACCAATGCTAAATTATATACGACTTCCTTTCAAGGAAAGGAGGAATATTGGTTTGTCTTGTTTTATTTCCTTTGTGTTAGACAAATTCATCAATTTTAAATGTTTATAAAAAGAAAAAAAAATTATTTTGCAATATTATAAAATTCTTCAACCTATACCATAGAAGTATTGAAGACAAGTACATAAAATAGTTGTTAATGCTATGAAAGAAAATTACTTTTAAATTGACAAGCATTATTTTATTTTAATAAGGACGTGTGATGAAATTCTTACTAGAGAAGGAAACGATAACCTTTTTTGCCAACTAAGTATACAAACATTTTTTTCATTCAAAATATTTTTTTCTGTCGGAAACAAATGCAATGACTTTTACGGAAACACAGATACCGGTATATTGTATCAACATGTAAACTGAGCATTTGTTGTCCTTAAAAAAGGAGATGGATGTGTATTTTTTATATTGAAATTTTTTCCTCTTGTGAATTTCATCTGTGCACAGGTCAATATATCATTTTTTTTCCTTGTTCTAAAATAATGGAATATTATAGGTCTTATATTTGTGCATCTTTTGGTATATTGTATTTGATAATATGACGCCAAATATAAAAGATATGGACACTGTGCCATTACTTTTGGATCAACCCTCGTAGAATAAGGCTGAGGGAAGGTTTACAAATGTGAAGAGTTTCTGGTATACGCCAAGCAATGAAAAGGATTGATGATCATTGATTTTAGTGTTCTTTTCTGTGATCTGTTACCAAGAAAGGATTCATCAGCCCTGCTTTTTTCCAACACCCTAAATATAGCTAATATAATAACAGTTTAGAAGATGTTCTAAAATAAATTGACATGATTCTCTACAATTCCTTGTATGCACATCACTTAATCATTTCTTGAAAACCAAAATAAAAAAAGGTCACAGCATGGTCAAGACTAAATTTAGTATCTTGTTGGACGTGAAAATGAAGAGTGAAAAACTAGTGGGTAGATTTTATAAAATAAGAACCTGAAATGACACTTCGTTTTAAAATCTACATTGATTTCAATTACTACATACAAACGAACAAAACAAAATGTACCAGCTAGCATACATAATGGATAAATTTTCATCAAAGATAAATGTACTTTCAAAAATGAAAAGGACAATGAATGATGGACAAAAATGGACAGCAATTCAGATGACAAAAAGAAATGACCATTTCATTACTAATTGAGTAGATTTGGATATTGACTTAAGATACTCTGGAGGAAAGATATCTCTTTAATTTATAATTTTATTCAAAAAGCCTCAAAATGAAGCTTTAAAATCTAATCTTTTCATGCAACGATTTTCATTTTATACCTTTCATTGTGCCTCAAGGTTCTTTGAAGTTCTCAGAAAGGTTTTATAAGAAGTCGAAATTTTTAAACCATTAAAGTATTTTAAAATTATATATTAAAAGAATTCGATGTTCTTTGAATGTTTATCAACATAAAATAAAATTAGAATTGATTTCTATACACAGGAAAATTTTTGCCCCCATTTTATTTTCACTCCTTAATTTTGCCCTACCATCATTTGGGCAAATTTAAAATTGTTTGCATTCTAAGAATACAGTTTTATTTCATAACCAGTAGCTGTGCCTCCTCTCTACTCCTTGGGGTCAAGATTAGAACAATTTTGAATCTGTTTTATCTTAGGATACTTGTAAGTTTTGATGACACAGATGCGCATACTGCAACTAACCTCGGCGTCTGGGGATTGGCTGCAGTCACCCAACTCCTGCTGGCGGGTGACGGTCTGCTCTTCTTGTGCGGAAGGAGATCATTCCAACCCTGTACCTGTTAACAGAGACTTCAACAGATCAAAGGCAAAGAAACAATTGCTCAACACAAAATGAGATATGTACATGTACGCAGAGTGCAACATTTACAGATGTTTATATGTACACAGTGCACGTCTCATTACCTTACATGCTTGGGTTGGCTGCAGTATATCTTTAAAGACTTTCCACTTGCAGGCCTCAGTCCACACTTTGTCTCCAGAATGAGGATAAGTCTGACATTGACCTGTTAATAACAAATGCCGAAAAGTCAAAGAAGTGTGTCAAGGCTTATCAATAATTTGGATAAAAAGAAAGCGACAGAGTGCAAGGCATACGCATAGCATCTTACCGTCCTTGGTGTTGCCGCAGTGGAGTCCTCGACTTTCAGCACTCTTGCTTTTCAGGTGACAGGCTCTCCTTTACAGCTGGGGATAGAGGGCTGCATTACACTGCATCTCTGAGGCAGAAAGACAAGACATCAACAGGGGTCACTACCACATTAAGTGAGAATGAGAGATTGGAGGAAATCAACACAGGACAGGTGTTAAGACTTGACTCTTACCCTCTCTTCAATGGTGGACTGCAGTCGCTCCCTGTGCTCTCCAGACTGCTGCAGACAGACCACGGAGTTGTACTTCACAGTGGGATCGACGCTTGCCTGACCATTTTGCTCAAAACACAGAAGACAGGAGTGAAAAGGAGCACCCTAGCTGCTTTGATCAAGTTATAATGGTAAAACAGAGATTCAAATTAAAGTGCCACAAAAGAATCATGTAACTTACCGGTCTGGCCAATGTTGGCCGACGGACATAACTGGACAATGGAATCTTCATCTGTTGGCCAGCCTTGATCCTCCAGCGTTGTACCACGTCCGAGTCTCTGAAAATACACAACTGACACAAAATTAGTACAAATTCAAAACAATCCAACAAATCACAGAAATTCAGAGACATGACATGAAAATTAATACAAAAGGAAGTCAGCAAATGAAGACAGTTAGGTCAGGAAAATGCATGAGGGAGGGGGAGGGGAATGGTTAGCTATGTTAGATTAGGATGATAGGAAAGGAGACAGTATGGAATAAGTTCAAAATGCTTCTCTGTAAGGCTTCCTGGCTACAGAATAGGATCCTGGTTGATGCAACGTCTGCCGGGCTCTGCTGCTTGCTGGAAATCCTGTCACGGGCTCTTCTGCTGTCTGCGGATCCTGTCAATTGGAAGTCGAGAGACGTCAAGGCCTGATACGCTCAACATTGATTAACTAGTAACGGTTCACAAAAGAGTGCAAGAGCTAGAGTCCCAATCTTACTTAGAGCTATAGAAATTGACCCCATGCAAAGAATACAGTTTAGATGTTTCCTTATCACATGCACAGTAATGAAAGAGACTCAGTGTTAGATGCGCATTCTGCAACTTACCTCGGCGTCTGGGGGATTGGCTGCAGTCACCCAACTCCTGCTGGCGGGTGACGGTCTGCTCTTCTTGTGCAGAAGGTGATCATTCCAACCCTGTACCTGTTAACAGAGACGTCAACAGATCAAAGGCAAAGAAACAATTGCTCAACACAAAATGAGATATACATGTACACAGAGTGCAACATGTACAGATGTACAGATGTACACAGTGCATGTCTCATTACCTTACATGCTTGGGTTGACTGCAGTATATTCTTGAAGACTTTCCACTCCTTCTTGCAGGCTACTGTCCGCACTTTGTCTCCAGAATGAAGATAGTCTGACCTTGACCTGTTAATATGGAATGTGGAAAAGTCAAAGAAGAGCGTCAAGACTAATCAAAAATTTGGATAAAAAGAAAGTGACAGAGTGACAGAGAGACAGAATCTTAATCAAATAAGAGTTAAACCCCAGTCACATTTCCAAAAACGACCAACGGCCGACGGGTTTTGAAGCAAAAATGGGATTCTTCGGGTGACAGTCGGCAGTTCATCGGCCGTTGTCTTGCCCGATTTGGACCACTTTTTTTGTCGGCCGACCAATTTTTTGTCCATCGGTCCAAGTTATAATTTTTTCTGCATCTGTGGCCGATTTCTTCACTTGAAGTTGTCTAGCTGTCGACCAACCTTCGATCATCGTCCGACTATCGGCAGTCAGTTTATTAAGTCGGTCGTCCGTCGTTTGACAATAAGGGTGTTTAAATTTTCGGCCGATGGTTAAAATCAAACTGTAGCTCAGAGCTCGATGATCGGGCGACGGTTGGTCGACTTGTGAATATTTTACCTTTTAAGGATGCATAACACAAACAAAATTTTGATGCATGGATTGATATACATTTTTTGAACGGAAATAACATAAATAATTAATCCGTGAGATATAAAGAAATCTTAAGTATTATTTGCTGCATAGATATGTTTTTATGCAATTCTATACAAAATTTTGCACACATTTTAACAGTGAGTCGCAATCTTAAAAATTTCTGCCACTTTGCCTTGCAAACATTACTCACGTCACCTTTTTGAATATAGATCTCTGAAAAAAATATTGCTGATTTCTAAAGAAAAGAGATTTTTTGTGTTATTTATCCAAGTCATCGGTGTTTCTAGGAATTAATGTGACTGCTCCGTGTCGCCCGATACTTGTTTCGGCCGATCATGTTCTTTCAGCCGACAAGACCAGAAAATTGAATCGCCCGACCATCGGCTTAAATGTGACCTAGGCATAAGCAAAAACAAGAAGTGTCTGAAGAGATTGTACCTCTATAGAAGAAAGGTTAAAAGTAGCAATTTGTTCTTTATCTATTATAACAGCATTGATTGAAATAATGATCTTTTGGTTTAATTTCTTTTGGTGCTAAGTTTTATTTCAATCTGACAAAATCTGTAAGTATAATATTTTTGAAAAAATTTCATTTTTTTTTTAGTTTGAGCTATTGTAGCAATAATATTCATCAGAACCAATCAAATCAAGTATCTAAGTATTTTTATCAGTGTTAGAAATTTCACTGAGATACCAGGTAAGTTTAAAATGTAAAAAAAAAAAAAAAAAATGTAGAGTTTAAAAACTTATAAACAAGATGTCTTTGTGAAACACTATGCGTCCGGCAGCAACAAAGTTCAAAAAGCTATTTTTAGCATATAGGTCAAAGTCAAGGTCGAAATGTCATTGACCTTGGTAACATTTGAAAGAACTTAATTATTGGAGCATGCACACTAAATATGAAGACTCTATCTCCTGTGGTTCAACAGTTATAGCAAAATTTCGAAAAATCTGTTTTAAGCATTTAGTTCATAGTAAAGGTCAGAAGGTCATTAACCGTTGTGATATTTGAAAGAACTTAATTAGTGAAGTATGCATACCAAATATGAGGTTTCCATCTCCTATGGTTCAACGTTATGGCGAAAGTTCGAAAAAATTATTTTTAGCATATAGGTCACAGTCAAGGTCACAATATCATTGACTTTGGTGTCATTTGAAAGACCTTAATTAGTGGAGTATGCATACTAAATAAGAAGTCTCTATCTCTCTCATTATAAAGTTATGGTGAAGGCTAAAGTTGACAACAGACAGACAGACAAACAGATAAACAGGCAGACAGACAGGACAAAAACAATATAAGCACCGGATCCATTGATCCAGGCGCATAATTAGAAATAGTGAAATCAAATACATGTATATTTGGAATGCCAAAGTCAGAAAAATTATGACACCGTGAATAATATGGGAGATAATGAGGTCAAGGGAAAAACCAGACTTCGGAGTATAATTACAATAATAAAACTGGCATTAAAATGTTTCAGAATATGAGTTTTGATTAAAAAAATTATCTTGAAAAGTTATCTTGAAACTGAACAAAAACACCAAAAATATTAAAATAATAGTTAGTTCAAGGTCAACTAGGAAAACTCAAGATCGAATATACAGAAAATTGACAACGGATTTACATAAAAATAAATCCCTCCATATGACATGCCTAAATAAAGGAGCGGGTGTTATTAGATTGATGTAAATTTGATGTAATTTTAATCATTCCTTTGGTAAGAATAATTTGAAAGTTTTTTTAACTTAGATATTTATATTTCATTATTTTTCCGGGTACTTTGACCCCCCCCCCCTTCAAAACCGATGCTAGGTCCAAACTGTTTGGTCAAATATAATTTTCCTTTGTACATTACCTTTCATAACAATTTATGATATTGATAGTTGGTTGCTAACAAAAATGAAAGGGAAAGAATCTCTCCTCTTTATGAGTAATCCGTGTCTTAAAAAAATACAGAAATGTCTGAAATAGGCAGATAGGACAAGGCGCCATTACATCGATAATACCGTCACTAACGCTCACTGTATAAACTATACCAGAAGTGTGTTCGAGTGACTTATTACATGCTCTGTAATTAACATTTTTCAAATAAACCAGCTCTTTAGACTTACTCTATAAGTTATTTTTTCTTAATTTGTCTTCAGTGACCCCTTCGTAGACAGTCGTACGATCAGACGATTGTTCGTTTTATTTTACCGCTTAGCCCACCAGATTCTCGGTTATCGTGAAAAACAAAAGCAAATATATTCCAAATACTCACAAAGAACATTTTTTTTCTTTTTCTAAGGGTTGTTTCCTATCTTAAAATCATCTGAATCAGTGAAATATCTGGAAAAGGGTTGTCCACCATTGCAATGAGAATACTGTTCACGAAACCGGAAGATCAACTCCGATTTACCTGTAAATGGCATCGCCACACGTGAGTGATTTCTTGACCTAGATTCAGAGGTCTGTACTAGACAGATCAAATTGTGAAGTAGTAGTAAGCTATATTTGCTGATGTGTTTAATATTCATCGATAATACGTTATATAAAGTAAAAAAATAACATTGTTTGTTTTAATCCTCTAAAGAAAAAAAAATGTTGACAGATTTGATTAATTGGCCCAGATTTGGCAAAGTTAAGAATATGGTAATTAATTGGTTTTTTTGTTTGTTTATTTTTAAAAGCTTTTGTATTTTATATGGCCAACAATTTAAAAAAGAATCAGTCTTATAAAAAGCAGACTCTTTAGATCACTATACCTCCGAATATATACCAGGTATAAGTAGTCCCGATTCGATTTTATTTGTTATTTGTGGGTTTACTTTTAATTCTTTGGGGGGGGGGGGTATTCCTTGCACGGCGTGTAGAATACGGAATGTACCCAGTGTCCATGCACTTTATTCTTAAATGGCCTTTTCGTCGTTTATTTAGTTTAGACAACTACAGTGAAAAGTAAAATTGCTCGTATAAAAAAAATTCCCTGATCAATAGGTCAAATTTATTTCAAGTTTCAAGTACTTTTCTACTTGTTTTTAAGGACAGATGATACAAACAAATTTTTTCTTTGAAAAAGATTAAATATCATGTCACAAGTTTAGAAATGTGGATGGTTCTTTGAATTTTTTCTCCGAAGAACTGGAATATGAAACAGACTTGGAAAATATTACTAATATTTCAATGAAAAAACAAATATAGACAAATCACATTCAGTAAAGGTTTACAGGTGATAATAAATTTCAGAATATGTTATCTTGGCGCTATAAGTGTAATATAAACCTTAGAAAAATATACCAAGCCAGGTGAATTTTATTAGGAAAAGCTAAATGGTAAAAATCAGCCTATGTGATATTGCTATTTTTTGTCATTTTGATCTTCCTCTTAAAGAAAAAATTTGTTTGTATCATCTGTCCTTAAGTCATTCCTCTGCCAATACCCCTTTGAAAAAACGATACTTTGTCCCTGTTCAATTCAACTGAACTTAAGTCATACTATTTCCACAAAGACTCATATCTTTTCATTAATTTGTTGAACTTTTAAAATTCTAATATCCTTTTTAAATAAATTTCACGTGCAATATAACAAACTTTTACTTTAGATACTCACAAAGATGCATTTTTCTGTATGGGTAATTCATATCTTGAAATATCCGGAATCGGTGAAATTCTGGAAAAAGGGCTACCCGCCATTCACATTTATACACTGAGAATACTGCTCACTAAACCGGAAGTATGTACAAATGCTGATAATGTAAGATAAAATAAAAAGCAAATATGAGGTTAATTCTTTGAATGAAACAATTTTAAAATTAGTCAATGACATGAATACTTTAAATTAACATGATTAAAATACAGAGAAAATATTTTTTCTCGAATATGAACTTTTTGAACATTATAATCGATCTCTGTCTCTCCAGTGAGAGAGAAAGAGAGAGGGAGAGAGAAAGGGGTGCAATCTTACTGAACGATTATACATATACTAATGAATTATATCTTTAATCTATATCAACGGTATATTGAATATTTTATGTTTACTTAAGATGCTTAATTAATAAAAAATTAACATTCACACATGTTTACAATAAAATATATAGATCTACTGTAGATTCTGCATATTCATCTGACGACGTACAATTACTGAATTAGCTTTTTAAAAGTATATATTTTTAAAAGTTTTTTTTCCTAAATTAATACCCCGTTGAATAGAAGGTATATTCAAGGAATCACTGTCTAGTTAGTATTGTATGCCAGGGCATCACTATACTAACTAGACAGTGATTCCTTATATTTCCATTTCATTGTGAAATGAAATTGTAGATTTAAACTTTAAAAATGCAGACATAGATTTAAAATAACACGAGGATTCCCATCCCAATTTCAATAGTCCTAGCCCACTGACGTCAAACACAACGGCAGCCGCTCGAAATTTTCATGCATATTTGGCCTCCTTAGCGTCAGACTCAGAGACAGATGCGCACGAGATTTGCATGCATACTAGGCCTCCTTAGGTACTGACCTATCGACCTGCCTAATTTACATTCCGGCAGAATTATCAGGAAATCAACTCCCTAACTTTCAAAGGGTTATGATAGAGAACAAATTTAGAAATGGAAATATTAGAAATACATCTTATGAATGAACGACTCTTGGATGTTAATTAAACTTTTTTTTGCCTTGTTTTTGATGACAACATTCAATTTTGACGACAAATATTGAACTCTTGAATATTAAATTTTTTGACTGTTTTATTTTTTTTTTAAGGACAACATTCATTTAAAAATCTTGCACTTGCCTTCATGCTTGGGATGCTGCGATGCAGACGTCATTTTTAGATAGAATGTAAACTGCACTTACCCGCAATGCAATTAACTCGGTCAATTCCGTAATATTTGTCGAAAAGCAACGAATAAAGAGATGCATTATGATGTTTTTCCCATAGCATGTACATTATACTAAGAATCCGCTATAAGCAAAGAATAATACAGCTACTGCCGTGTTGAGGTCAATACAACTGTATACATTGTATATATAATTTAATGATAAAATTATGTATTAAAACTTGTTAAGCAAACTATGTTATCCTTGTCTTTTAAAGTCGACATTTAAATGAACATTATCAGTTGTATTAATTTGAAAATCTTTGATTTTGCGTGCTTTGTAGGAAAATTCAGGCACGAGACATCCGTTTCCAAATGGGATACATTGGGTAAGAAAATAACAACTAAACAATTTTTGGCAACAATAAAGGCGAATTCTCCTACCTAAAAAAATCTCATTTCTGGGGAGGGTGTGTTGGGTCCTTGAATTTTGATTATAGGAGGGATTTTGATATACTATAGAAAAAGGAAAAAAGTGGGGGAACCAGCCTTTCAATGAAATTCTAAATTAATCTCATCATAAGATTTTACCTAATACTAGTCTGAATGTATGTTCATCTGAGTAGAAGTTCATTGGGTGCAGATGAAATAATTACGTCAGTTTAGAAATTCTCATTCATGTAGATCTACAGAAAATCGAATTCTTATGTTCACCTTGAGGTAAACATAAATAATATTTTGTCTACTTTATTGGATCTCCGTCCATTGGTCATTTCTCTTTCTCTCTCTCTCTCTCTGAATAAATTCCAAATATGTACCAATTTATAATCTACTCTTCATACATTTTTCAATGTTTACATGTACTTGTAATTGTACCTTGACCTATGGAGAGAACGATCATAGGCATTTATGCCTGCTGTTCAATCCATTTCTTTATATGAATAAAATATATTTTAAACTAACAGAGCGGGAAAAAAAATCGTCGGCGTAAATCAAAGGTTTTTACAAAGCTTATATCTGTAGCTCTCAGCTTTATCTGTCAGAATATTCTCAAACAGAGATGTACAGTTCTGAAGCTATAATTATAATTATATACCTACATAATACAATATATACTTTATTAATCGTTATAACATAACTCCTTATAAACCTTATAATCCTTTTAAACCTTATATATATCCTAATCCTGATAAACCTTATATCCTAATCCTTATAAACTTTATATCCTTATCCTTATAAAGTCCTGAAGATAATTGAATACTGACAACATTCAAACTGGTACTGGGTAAGCAGATACTCAGCAGAATGTGAGAAAACACTTGTATCATGGATGGAAGGCGTCTCGAAAAACCGTCAAATGGTTGTCCGTTGAGAATGACAACCTTGTCTTCATCGTCTTTATTGATAATTATATATAATACCATTCTAAACGCCAGAGAAAGCTTAGACTACAAGAAATAATACCCGAAGAGAGCGAAAAAAAAAATCGTCGGCGTCAATCGAAGGTTCTTACAACGCTTGGATCTGTAGCTCTCTGCTTTATCTGTCCAAATTTTCTCAAGCAGAAGGCTACAGTTCTGCAGCTATCTTTAACTAACCTACCTCATGATTAATATACTACTGATTACTAGTATATATTTTTTTTCCTAAGAACTTTCCCCATTCTTGAATGTTTGCTTAAAGCAAACCTTTTTGATAGGTCGTTCTTTTTTTTAAACAGACACCGACAGTTGCATCCCTTTATGACGAGAACCTCGTAAGTTGTAAAAGTCGAAATCCACGATCCTAGCACTCCCATTCTGGAAAGGAAATGCTTTAGCGGGCGATGATCATTTGTGTGACACATCTGCTTCATTTCTGGATATTTTACTAGAAAAAGACTTCATGGTAATCTAACATTAAAGCTTAATGATAAATGTGATGAATTTAACTTTTGTCAAAACCCTAACTTATGCAGCAATATACCCTTATCACTTGCATGCATACGGGGTTTATATCTCTCAGTTGGTTAGATTTGCATCCAAGAGTATGCTCTATATACGTATGAACAATATTAACAAACTTTTAAAGTCACCATTTCTTTCAAAGTTTTATGGTCGATACGATGACCTTATTAGCAAATACAATATCTTTTTTAAGTCAAGTGCTGACTGCGTGACGTTATTACACTGAAATGACGACGGATTTTTCTGTCATTTCCGGATTATGTCAAGGAGCACACGGGTGTGACCGGTCGGCAGAGATGCTCACTCCCCCATATGGCGCCTGATTCAACCCCTGATGGTTTAGAGGTCCGTGTTTGTTCTGCTCCTAATTTGTAATGTTTAATGAACTTTTGAGCTTGAATTAAAAAATAAAAATAAAAAATTTAACAAGAATGAAAAGGGAAAAAAACGCTTAGATTAAAAAAAAAGACTGAATTTATCATAGTATCAACTTCTTGGGCTATTTAAAACACTAGATATTCATATCAATTTGTGTGGGGGGATTGTCTTTCATTCAGTGCATATTGTACTTAAATTGCTTTTTGTAAAAAAGCACACATAAAATTGAAAAAGTGAAAATATGACGGGGAGGGCGCTCATATATTTTTACAATTTTCTTCCGACCCTAACAAAAAAGTACTATGGTTACCAGTTAACTATACTAGTAAATCAAAGTTTTCAACTATGGTAATTTGAATATTATTACTATTGATTTCAGATATATTTATTTTATTTTTGAAATTCCTTCAAGTAGTTTTCTGATATTAAAAAGAACCATTTCATGTATATTTACGTATAATTTCAGTGTGGGTCAGTGATATATGTATACATTAAAAAAAACCTTTTGATTGATCATTCTCTCTCTCTTTTTTTAATATTGTCCTCTACAAAAATTTGAATTTATTAATTGAAAAATTCAAATTTTTGTAGAGGACAATATGTATTTTTTTGTTCTGGTTTCGTTTGGTTCTGTTTCTTTTCGTAGATTACAGGTACTCAGGTTTTAGTGTTGGAGTTACCTCTCTCTGCACGGGACGGGTCTCGTTAAGAAAAATCCCCATTTAACGTTTTTTTTTTCATTTTGATTTTATTTTAAAACATTATACTTACTGTCCTAAAAACTTTGCTATATTGTTCAAAATTCTTTATTTCTGTAATCGTTCTAATAAATCAATATAAAACTTCTTATTGATTTTATTTACTTGCTATTTTTATGATTTTTTTTTTTTTTAGGAAGGGGGGGTGTTTAAAGCTGTACGCCATTAAGGACCCTTCCATGTTTTTTTAATACTGTCGTTGACTGATAAAATTTCAGAATACTTGTTTTACAATGCATTTACATGTAAATGTAATTCCTAATATGTACTTGTCGTGTTGTAAATTTTGAACTTACAGAGTTGTCATGTTGTAAATTTGTATTTACTGACATCTGTTAAATTCAAAATTTACAGCATGACATACTATATTTGAATTTAAACATATTTTATTGATATAATCAATTGGATCAGACACAAGTTTTTCCAACTTAGAATGTCCTCTCCAACACAAACAAAGAAAAAAATTTATATACATACTATATACTCAATGTATTTTAAAAGAAAATAAAATTCGCTTAATTTTTGACCTCATGAAGTTACCAAATGTGCACCTTACATTTAACAGAGGCATCTTATAGTCAGGAAGGCGGTGGTTTAAAGTTTATTTTTCAAGTTTATTTATTATGTTTTTCACACCCAAAGTTCTTTAACATTTCGTAAATTTGAAATTTTGGTAAGTTGGTTTGAAGTTGTAATTTTAATTAAATATTTTTCGAACTTTTACCTACTTGGTAAAATAATCCAATATTTTTTGAATTTTTTTCACATCCAAATCACTCTTAAGAGCGATTGTAAATTTCTGCTTTTTATTTTCAATTAAAGTAAGTCAAAGTGTAAAAGCATTTCATTCTCAACATATTTTTAAAATGAAATTTCAAATAATAAACCAATTGCAAAAGATATTTTTAGTCTATAAAAAATATACCAAGAAAAATGTTAATCTCAGTTGATAATCAAATTTGAAAAGCTTAAGACCTGCATCAAATCAAGAAGTTTGAATGTATTATCTAACGTTACTTTCCATTAAAACGGGTTTAGGTTTGTTTTTGTCGGTTGAAAAGGGGGGTATGAAGAGATATAGAGCTGTCGAATTTTATGTGTAACTTATAATTAACAATTAATGAGACTTATACAGGTATTTACACGCTTCTGTGAATAATATCGCCCACCCAATAAAGCGTTAATTTAGTTAACGTCAATGATTACAGGAATTGAGCATAATTATGTCCACTTTAATTGAGTGATTTATTTTTAATTGCATTCATTTTGACATGGGAAAACAAGATTTAATCTTTTGGTAAATGTTTTAACGCCCTTTAGAGTCCTCAGGTGACCATCTGATAATTGCCAAAAGGATTTTTTCTCGCTGAATTACATATATTGTTTCCGAAATCAAAACAATACTACTCTAAGAAAACGTTATGCTGTCTGATAATTGTTTTGTTGGGGGTGTAGAAGTAACAGCACTCTTAACCAATTGTATTCCTCGTTACTTCGGAGATTCTCTGGCGCATAAATAGTTTCTAGATCCCCATTTCACACAGGCTAGTGCTTGGTATTCCAGGTCATTGATCTAGAAACTTTCGAAATTCTAATTCAATTCACCGCACAAAGACAGGAGAAAGAATATGCACATAGTTGATTCATGTAAGTCGAACTCTATTTAACGTTTGAACTTATTAGAAAACATGACGATGTGTGTAGATAATTAATGTGTGATTTTGATTATTTCAGGACCATGTCTTAATATTGATTACCTGGATATTGGCTCAACCCAGCGGATTATTTACAAAAATGGCAGCTTTAAAAGTAGTGTGTTTTGTTACGTTTCTTTTCTCGATTTGCTTTATTGTAAATGGACAGAAAATGTTTCAACCACATGCAAAATGTCAACTGATTTCGATTCCTCTGTGCAAAGACTTGCCGTACAATTATACGATCATGCCGAATCTATTGAACCATCAAAAACAAGAAGATGCCGGATTAGAGGTGCATCAATTCTTTCCTCTTGTGAAGGTCCAGTGCAGCCCTAAACTGAAATTTTTCTTGTGCACAATGTATGCACCTGTGTGTACAGTGCTTGAAGAGGCTATTCCACCCTGTCGCTCTATGTGTAATGAGGCTCGCAATGGATGTGAATCATTAATGAATAAATTCGGATTTGAATGGCCGGACAGTTTAAAATGTGAAAAATTTCCTGAGAGTGGTATGTGTGTAGGAGAAAATCGAACCGATCCCGTGGAGTCTACACCCCATCCTCCTGATGGAAACGGAGGTGGAAATGATCGTGATGAACATTTTCCCGGATTTATTCCTGATGATGAAGAAAATAAGTATAGACCAGGATATGGGGGAGACCAAAAGGGTGATGTGGTCAACTCTTACAAAACATGCCCCATAAAGTATCGTATTTCAGTAGGATTTGACTACCGTTTGAAAGTTGGATCTACAGTGTATCCAGAATGTGGGGCCCCATGTGAAAACATGTATTTCAATGAACATGAGCGACACTTTGCCAAATTATGGATAGGTGTGTGGTCAAGCATATGTTTGGCTTCTACACTGTTCACGGTTTTAACCTTTTTCATTGACATGACCCGCTTTCGCTATCCTGAACGTCCAATCATATTTTTGTCTGGATGTTACTTCATGGTTGCTCTAGCATATGTAATTGGATTTTCTCTTGACAAAGAAGCAGCAGCATGCAACAAATTTAAAAACAGACCAGAGACGGTGCTTATAACTACACAAGGAACTAAGAAAGAATGGTGCACTATTCTATTCATGATGATGTACTTTTTCAGCATGGCCTCCTCAATTTGGTGGGTCATTTTGACCTTGACCTGGTTCCTGGCAGCAGGAATGAAATGGGGTCATGAAGCTATAGAGGCCAACTCCCAATACTTCCATCTTGCTGCTTGGGCAGTGCCGGCCATCAAAACCATTGCCATTTTAGCCATGGGTCAAGTGGATGGAGACACCCTCAGTGGGATTTGTTTCACAGGAATTTTCGATGTGGATGCATTGAGAGGATTTGTGTTGGCTCCATTAGTTGTATATTTATTATTAGGAACTTCTTTCTTATTAGCTGGATTTGTTTCGCTCTTTAAAATCCGCACCATTATGAAAAGTGATGGAACAAAAACAGACAAGCTGGAAAAATTAATGGTCCGTATTGGAATTTTTTCAGTATTATACACTGTGCCAGCTACCATCGTTATTGCATGTTACTTTTATGAACAAGCATCAAGAGACACTTGGATGTTACATTGGTTTACCAAAGAGTGTTTAGCATCCTCTACAGATGCTCCTCCCGAAGGCATTGAACTGCTGAGGTCAGGGGACAAACCATGGCCTGACTTCAATGTGTTTATGATCAAGTACTTAATGACAGTCATTGTGGGAATTACCTCAGGGGTTTGGATATGGACTGGAAAAACCCTCAGTTCATGGAAAAGGTTTTATGCCAAAATTTGTGGATCTAACAAACGTGAAAGTAACGTGTGAAAACCTTCTTTGGATGGCAAGCAAAAGGAAAACCTAAAGTGGACTTCATTAGAATTTATAATTTTTTTTATAAATTGATTAAGAAGCATGTTGTCAGTGAAAAATACTGTAATACATTGACTTGAAAAATTTGTACACCTTCCAAAGATGCCATTACATAGCTCTCTTGAGAATTTCAATTGAATTCATCAGGTGTAAAATTTAATTATGTGAATACTTGCTGCATGAGTGATTGTGCTAAAATAATTTAACTGCCATAAGAGTACACATTCAGAGATAATGTACATGTGTGTGAAATTGTTCATGTATAATTGTCTCAAGTTGTATTAATTTGTGTGGTAAATGAACATATGTGTATATTGTATCTCTCTTAAGTTCTTCGTTCTTTTCATGTGCCAAAATCTATGTTTAAAAAAGGGAAAATTAAAAAAAAAAATCTGGTTTCAAGCTTGATAGCTGCATGAACAAAGATATTTTGAATCATGTAATATATTTCATTTTAATCATTGAAACAGTGAAAACAAATATGGAAAATGTGAAAATTTGGATTCTTCAACGTTTTTTTAATATGATTACATTTCTTTCTTTTAACATGTTTAAAGTATACATGTATATTTATTACTTTTTTAAAATATGTTTATACACTAATATAATTCTACATGTTTTTTTATGTGTATAAATGTCTGTGTCAATTTATTTAGATTCTTTTACTTGTAAATAAACATGTTTTTTAGCTTTTAATCCCATTTTTTTAATGAGAGTATATGTTACAGGCTTGATTGTAAAACATACAAAGTTGCCTCTTGGTCATACAAGGTATACATGATCAGGATGCCAATTCTGTGGTGTGAAAGTGTGGGCTGGAAGACATTGTCATTATGGGAGTATTTTGTCTATGGCATGTGTATAGGATTCATTCTTATTTTATTTATATTAATTTCTCACTTAAGTTGTATTGATTTGAACAAGTTTCTCAAGTTTATATAAATTGGGTTTATACTTGAAGTCTCCGTGTAAAAACGTTTAATGACACAGTAGTGATTTTGTTAAATGAAGTTATTAATTTGCTAGTGTCACTCAAAAATTATTCAAGATGTTTTTTTTGGCAGGTGACACATGAAACAAGGAAATGTGAAGAACCAAATACAATATCTCATTTTGTCTGGGCTTGTATTTATCTAGAATTTTGATATATTGGAGTAAACTTCTCTTATGTAATATATACACCTGGTTGTAAAAATACAACAGTGGTTTTTTTTTTGATAATGTATAGAAATGACCAAAACAAAAATGGTTGTATTGAATTCAATGTAATATTTTTTAAATTTATTACTATAATGCACAGGTTGCTTTTTTGATATGATTTATTTTTTTTAATTTGGAAAAATAGTAATAAGGTTTAAAAAAAAAACTGTTCCCATGTGCTGGAAGGGGCCCTGTTGTATTAAATTATATTTGTTTCACAGGTGAACATTGTATCATAGAGAACAAGTTCTATTTTCCCCCTCAGCAAACTTTAGTACTTAAATTCTCTATCTGGTATCATGTGTTTTGTTTTTCTTTGAAGAAAGATTAGGAAATCTAGTTAAATTTACCTAGTTTAAAATTTTATTCAGGGAGAATTTTTGTGTTTCACCAGAGGGATTGATAAAGTTCATTGATAATAGATGTATCATATTTTGGGGCTAAAGGAATTTTGGCTGGGTGCCAGTCGAACTTTTATTTTTGTGAATCTTTTTTTTAAAACACCTGGAGTCGCGTGTGTTTAAAGCTTTTTTTGTCTGTGAGAGATAGAAATCTCTGCATGCCTAATTGTAATTTTTAACAGCCAGTGCTGTATGTGTAATAAAAACTAGTTAAATTCAAATCATGTTTTTATTCTTAAGTTCAGTCTGTAAGCACATGTACAGAGTTCAACTGCCTAGTTAGGATTTACAAAACCATGGCTTGCACTGTAATGTAGTGTACAGAATAGCGAATAGGAGGATATGATAAATTCCTGAAACTTAAGATTTTTTTATGAGAATTACTTGGTAATACAATGTATTAGAACTTTAATATATTTTGATGGAGCAGATTATCTAATGCATAATAAGTACCTCACTGTACATAATAACAGTTGGTCACACTCTGACTGTACTTAAGGGGAAATCCTCACTCAAAAACACACTTACACTCAATAGCTCACTTGATGTACTTTATTCATAATCTTTAAGGCTTTAATAGCAGTTATGCAGTTCTCAACTTCCTTAGCAAGACAATTTGAATCATCTGATCTCTTACTATATTATGCAATTTTTTGTTTATTTATAGTTATTTGGGGTCGAGAATATAATGTGGAGGATGAAAACAAGAGTGCTCTCTAATTTATGAATGAAACCAGCTTTCAAATTTTAAGTTGATAACAATTTTCAAAAATTCTATGCAGCACATTTTGTGTTTTTAGGGTGACATACTTTTTGATGCACTTGTTTTCCAACAATCATGGATGAACTGGAAGTAGATCAGTTTGCAAGTTGAAGGTGTTTTCAATGCAACTAAACTACCTTAAATAAATGAAATAAATATAAATGTATGGAACAAGTACTGAGAAAATGGTCATATCATAACCATTATGTTAGGAACTTATCATGTGACAATTAAGTTACATTTGAGAGGACAAAATACCAGTTTAGATTTGAATCAGTCTGACTTAGCTTCAGCTGAATTTTGCCCACCATGTGGATATTGTCTATGTATTGATGGTTTTCTTGTGTCTAATGATTTTTACGACAGTACACTTGCATGACCGTCTCTGGTAATTAATTTAATATCCACTTATTGGTAAGATATTTAGTCTTCCCGACAATCGGATGACAGACAGATTGATTTATTATGAACATATTTAGTCAGATCTACCAGATTTTGCCTATTAGGGAACATAATAACTAATGTAGTAAATCTATTATGTTAAAATTGATAGAGGAACTCCCTGCTTGGTTGAAAAATACCATCTTTCAAGTTCTGTAAAGGAAATCTACCAGATTAAATTTAATAAGAACCAGCCATCACCATTCTAGGCATTTTGAACAAATTATTTGGTTTATTCTCATAATGGTGTACATGTGTGTTATGCTCATGAGAACCCTTCCCAAACACAATGAACACTAAGATTTGGCAAGAAATTTTCGAGGGAAATATACAAGGCGTAGATTCTTGAATTCAAAAAAGGTCAAAGTTCCAGTCTTTTTTATATGCTTGGCCAATGTTTTAGGTGACCAACCCTTTATTAGTACAAGGGACCTGTATACAAAGATACCATGTCTTATGAGAAGACCCCTTTACACATAAAGTTGTGAAAAAGCTGTGGCTGGTACTCAATCAATTTTAAATACCAGTACATCCTTTCAAGCTTTGAATCTTGTTAAAGCTGGAGCACTTTGGCTGATTGTTCCCTTTCAGATTACACTGTGTTTATATTGTTTCCAAACACCTGACTTCCCTTCATCAGGAAGGTAAAATCAAGTGAACCCTGATGCCCAAAATTATCAGGAAAAAGTTGAACCTCCTGATGCCCAGCTTTTGTATGTGTGTCTGAAGTTTGTGAACCTCATGATTTCCAGGCTCCACTTGACTGCCTAAGTGTTCCTTTCCCCCTGCATTCCTCCCTGCCTCGTTAAAAGTCTGGGATATCCACAGCAGCTGCTAAGCAGTGTATACAGTTGTTGCAATCTTATGTTCAAGCTGAGACTGCATGCCAGAGTTGTGATGATTTATAGAGAATCAGAGGCTTCTGCAATAACAAACCTGCACACATCAAGTGCCACAAGTCAAATGTTTATTTGTTTCCTGAGCTGTAAAAAAGGCAAGATGTGGGTAAAAATTCTCTTAATTTCCACTAAAGGTGAAGCTCTGAGAAATCAATATGTTATGATTAAGGTTTAAAGCTGTCTATCTTAAATGTAGATTTTGAATGTGTACTTAAAGGAAGAGTTTGATCATGATTTCTTTTTGAAATTGAGTCTGTAAGGAGTTTAAAACGACTGAAATCACGCTGTGACGTTGTTCCAGATTTTCTATAGGTATCGGATATACACTTGAAGTGTGTTGTTTTCATGTACTTGGCCCTGGAATGTTGGGGACAACACTTCTTGTCTACACAGATGATAACGCTTACATTTCTGTTGGCCCAATCTTGTACAAATAGACCTCCGAGTTTTCAGTGGAGTGTAGTCAATCTGTTGGGACAATATTTACCGTCCACATACACACTTTCACATATGAGTAGGATATTATTGGAGATCAAAGACCCTGAAGGAGTAGTCTAGATTATAACTGAATTCAGCTGACACTTTCTGGATCAGCAATGTTGATCACAGGGTGGACTGTTTGTATAAAAAGTTTAGATTTGAAACATAAACCAATTTTAGAATCTATACATAGACTGTATGGCTTATAAAATTTCAATTTCACTGAAATCACAAACATTAATACAATTTACTTAAAATTTAATAAAAAAGTTTCTGTTGATGATCATGGGAGGGGAAATCTATTGGACTACATTTCCCAAACAAAGTGTAACAGCAATTTTATGACTGATATTATGTAATTATGACATTTACTGATTACACAAGTCATAGCCCATTACAGTACACCAAACTTCACTTTATTTTTTGTGGGTTTCTGGATGTAGTTTATGAATGATAAACTTTAATTTAATTTAACAGCTATTCATTTAGCAAATTTTCTACTCCCTGCTGTAATTTAGGCCTAAATTAAAATTTTGTTTGTTTGCCCTAAGCCGACCGACCCACGAAAATTAGCCCGACTCAAAATATTTTATTCTACTTTTCAAATACAATTTTTTTTTTATTTGATTTGTTTCTTCAAATCTTGTCCGTTTTTCTTGGTTACATAAAACATGTATTCGGTCATTTAAACACGTTGATTTTCCTTTTCCTCAGTCGCCTTTTGATGATTGAGATTAGGAACTAAATGAAATGGCGGTAAGAAATAACATTCACAGTGATATATTTGATCTTGTTGATGAATGCGCTGACTACATGTACCACGTTCATCAAGTTAAGATAATTGTCGGTCGTTGGGAGCTCTTCGATGCTACTAATCGATTTCAAAATAAATATCGCTGACATATCTGACAAAAAATACAATTGTCATACTTTAATTTTATTACCTAATCTAAGTGAAAAGAGCACAAAAGTAGTTATAAATGTTGAAAACATCGTCATGCTTTCAGCCTTGTTAATATTTTGACACCGCCATGATTAAATTTGGGGTCAGACTAATAACAGGAAACAGACAATAATGCAAGGTTTTACTAAAATAAAGAAAATATTTTTCGTCTAGATAATGTGGAAACGTAATTAAAATAAGAAATACAAGTCTTACTTTTAAATAACAACTTTAAAAACTGGTAATCCCATTAATAAATACATTAAATGGAAGGTGGGACTAATATCAGTAATATATCCATTGAATGGAATTTAAAAAATAAATAAATTCCTACTGTTTCCTTATATTGTTTAAAGTAAACAAAATATTTTCCATTTTTTAAAAGAAAAATCGATAAACATTTTTGTATTGACATACAAAGATAGATATACAGCTTATAGTCTACAAGATTTGTTTAAGTACTAGAACTAGTACATTTTGTTCCATGAAGCAAAAGCTCCAATAACAAAGAATATGAACCCGACAGTATTGATTTTCTAAAATTTTAATAGTAATTTTATGTCAAGAAGAAAAATAAAATAAAATATTTTTCCTACCTACCTACCCATTGCTAAAAATCTGGGTCGGAAAATGGCAAACAAACAAAATTTTAATTTAGGCCTTAGAGATAAACCGCATCGTAAAGATAAATTTTATATGCACAGTCTGCTGCAAATAGAAATTTATCTCAGGTGTCAAGTCTGCTCTAAATTGAATGAGAGTGACAACATGTCAGAATATTAGTATTATTTTTCCAGTCCTAATATCATATCATAATGACACCGCAGATCCAGGTATTGTTCATGAGGAATAAAAATTGGGGACGATTATGGAAAAAAAACCATTGTGCATCTTTGAGTCACCCAACTGTTTGCTAGGTTTTGTATCTTTTCAAAAAATACACTGTAGACTACATGTATATTAATGTTTCACAGTGTCTCAAAGACGAAAATTATTATATCATGTTTGTTTTATATTCTGGTAATTAAATTATTGAGGAACTTGAATTGGTTTTACTTATTTGGAAAAAAAATGCTTATTTGAACCATAGGTATAAGAACATTTGCATGAATTGAATGAATATATTACAACAAAAACTGTCAAAGAAAAAGATCCCATACATCCATTCAGACAAAAGCACCTTGTCTAAATTCTATTAACCTTTTTTTTTCTTTTACTTTTTTGCAATGGATTTTATACTAGAATGGTAGAACTATAAAAGTCAACTTTTCATATTTTTTTCACAAAGAATCTGTGACATTTTACAAATGTCCTCTTTTGCACAAATGTTCCATCAAGTAATTTGTACAATTTTCAAGAAAAAGCGAGTTAATATGGTATGTATATAATGAGTTGCTATGTGTGTCCTAGCTACTACCAGTACATGTATTTAAAGAAGAATGCATGCTGTTGTCAATGACTATGTAAAATATACATTTTTTCAGTACATGTTTTCAGAATATTAAATGCATTTTAATGTTGTTAAATAGGTTTGAAGCTTGTATTTATACATTAACTTAATGTATAAAAAACCAATGCAGGTATTGTGTGCATGCACTTGTCCTATAACTAAAAAAGATACTTGTATTTGAAATAAAACTTTTATAATTGCTTATACATGTAATAAAACTTAGGCAGTATTTAATTTTGCCCTCAGCAAGTGTTAAGAAAAAACACTTGTGATTTTCAATGTGTTAAAAATATTTAACTGTTTAGAAAAAAATTTGATCCCCAAAGCAGTAATAATCTAGAACACTTTCATCTTTCTTTGAAGTTCTTGTGTATTTTCAAAGTGAAGCTTATGGGATGTTGTTTTATCTAAAAAATGCAGAGATCTTATCACCTTTTCCAGAAAAGACAGTGAAACAGCGCAATTTAAATATTTATAATCAGGGCAAAACAACCTTTGATAAAGTCTAAAGTTTGTTTGAAGTTTTAATTAAGCAGGTGCCCTTGGTATATAGTTATGATGAATATAAAAATAACCAGCTGTATATAGCAGCTATGTAAATGATAATAATGGTATATATGTAAATATGCTGTGAAAAGTACATGGGACATTGGTTTCCTTCTCATCAGAGCATCTCACAATTAGAATATAAACATCCCAGGGGCTAAGATCATGTTAAAATGACAAAAACAACTCATAAACCAAGGTTTATATATGTTGTTCTTTTTCTTTTTCTTTTTTGAAGAAAACAAAATTTTTTATTTTTTTAATGCAACTAAAGTGCATGCAATGATTTATTGAAAATATATACAAGCCTTATACATTTTTCTGCAATCAAATTTCAATTGCAAATGCATGTATGGCAAGCCAAATTCACAAAAATGAGATAAACCTAGTTTATCAATTGTGAAACTATGTTTATCTCATTTTTGTGAAATTGGCGTGCCATACAAATGATTGTTTTCGGTGTTAAGTATAGTTAACTATGGTTTACAGATATGAAATATAGATTAACGTTGTTAACTATAGTTTACAGTTTGTAAACTATAGTTTACAACCGATAAACCTAGTTTATCGATTGTGAAACTATGATTATCTCATTTTTGTGAATTTGGCGTGCCATATGCATGACATCAAATCTGATGAAACAAACAAATTATGCCAATTTTGATCAATTTAGTGCATTGTTTATGAATTGCGTCTTTATTAAACCTTGCAGAGTTTATAATGACATAACAATGTACTTGTGCATCTCATCACAATTGTTATAGTTATGTCTGAAGATGATGTTTGTGGTATAGCCATCACACCTAGTTGCGAGATGTCACCAAACTACACCAAGTGGGGCATTAACATTTTTACCATCTTTGTTCTTACAAGTCATTTATTACACAGTGTGGTCATTGCACTCCAACTTATCTATGTGAAACATGGTACATGTATATGGTAGACGTCACTTGGAAAAGCGTTAACTTACAGGGAAAGGGTGGGTGGATGTTGTTTTCTTCATAAGTATATGAGCCTAGTAGGTTGTGCCATAACCAAATATACATTAACTCAAAGTTCCCACACACATTTGTAATATGCAAGCAGATTTTGCATGCCGTTCTTTCTTGTCTAAATAATTAAGATATTGAAGCAAATTAATAGAAATAAGCATCCATTTGCACAAGGGTTAAATATTTAACCCATAAAGCCTTCAGCATGTTACACCTATATCCAATATTTGATGTTTTCAAGATATCTGCATTAGTCTAGAAAAACATTATTCTAATCAAAGTTCTTTCTTATCTTCTTTGCTCAATTTTCAGACCCTCTGCCAGAAAATTGTGAGAAGTAGAAGAATATGATTATTTTTGAGGCTTAGATTTTTTTTATCCTAAATCTTGCATCATTATTTTGTGGTAGAGGAACTCCTGCAGTGAATTGCAGGAAAACATCTTTAAATAAACCCACTGGAAACAAAGCAATTCAGACGTGAGTTAACTCTGGATATCTTCTAGATGTCTGATGCCCACGGGGTACTAATGCTGCATAAATTGACAAAGCATGCTTGCACAGTTTTTGTTCAAGATGATTTTGGAATTGAGGCTTTGGTTAAGACCCTTTTCATTATACTTTAAAATGAAATATTTTAGAAAGAGAAAAATTGAGCATAATTACATTTCTAATGAAACTTCAAAGAAAAAAAAATTGATTGAAGTTAACTGTTTAAATGCAATTCTATCTTTTAGTAGAACAAAGATAGTCTACCGTAGCTTTTAACTTAAAATGTTCATTATATCCTTTCCTCATTGCACTACAGATGCACTGTAAATAATACCTTCTAAATATGCTTGTAACCATATTTTTTTTTCTCTTGGAAATCTATTCATGTGTATCAATGCATAGTTTTGTCACATCTTCCAATAACGGGTTATTTGCTTTATTGATTAAAGTTTATACTTTAATCAATTATATTCCAACATATTTAGACAGGCTAAACTAGACAGCAGTAAATCTAACAGAATATCAAGCCTTTATAACCAAATTACAGAGATGATGTGCAAATGGATTTGTAGCAGATGATTGCATCTTCATCCCCCATGACTCATGGACGCTGAGGATGAATCAGTTATGCAACATGGCGTTAAACAAAATTATACTGGTATTAGATGGTGATGGCATTTATATTCCAGATCAGACCCCCCCCCCCCCCCCCCCCCCCCC
>PRKT01000010.1:1210236-1221642 GCA_003671525.1 Saccostrea glomerata | reverse complement strand
CAAAAAAGATATTTTTTAGCAGTTGTGAATCTTGGATGAATTCTGGGAAGATATGCTTCTTGCAATTGCAGGAAGGATATTTTTATTTGTCAACATTTAGAACCTGAAGCTAGATCAATATAATCGATTTAAGCTCCAGTATCAGGATTTATTAATGACAGTTGATTAGTTTAATAAAAACATATTTTCAGCCATGCAAGTAATTAAAGATTTCCCAACCCGCTTTTTTTATGAATGAAATTATCGGTAAATGGGTACTCTTAAGAATTTTAGAATATAATTCTGGAAAGGTTTATAAAGAATTACTTCCTACATTGGTCACCCATCATTAATTTTTTTTTCAATGTCGAAACGATCGAACATTTTTTTAACCAAAAGAAAAAAAAATAATTCTCAGTGGAAATAAAAACAGGGCGTTTCTCTGGTGTAAAAGGCGAGACGATATCACATTAAGGAAACAGTCTTGGAAAAATTGCCTCTATCTTCTCATCCACAGTTTTATAATGTGTTCATATGTCAGAGCATGGTACATAAATATGCATTTATTCAACAGCACAATACAGAACCCTTTGATGTGCCTTGTGTAAAATGTAATATGAATTTTAATCAAAAAAACTGAAAACAAATATTAAACTGTCCTGCATTTATTAGACTTAATTATATTCACAGAGTCAACAGTTCTGAGGAATAACATTTGACATACATTTAAATATTGGTCATAAATTTATATAATTTCTGAATTTCCAAAAAGATCTTCAATATTGCCATAAGCTTAAAACCACCCTTGCCCATAACATCTTCACTGCACAGGTACTTGCTTGAAGGTAATCAACCTTCACCCAAGCATTTAGAAACTTTACCGATCAAAAAGGCTTTATGATGTCTGATTAATGACCGATTTTCTCAGACATCAAAGCTCTGTAAGTGGTGACCCTAAAAAAATTCACTGGCATATGTGCATGCAGAACTCTGTTTTTGTTTCCCGCAATGCAGTGCACCTTTCCCTACCTGGAAATGCATGCAGACATGGGATTATTTTCATTATGAATTGTGTGGATCTTGTTAAAGAGAGCTAATGGGCCATGTGAATTTTTCTCTAATGCTCCACGGTCTATCACAAGCAGATAATGTTAATAATTATCGGAGATAACAATGTGACCCTATTGTTGGGGATGTACAATTGTATTACAGTTTAATCAGTTGCCAGTGTAGGAATTAATTTGGTGTTATCTGAATCCTATTACTCTAATGAAATGATTTAAGTCCATAAGGGCTATTTTGCTCACCTGTTGTTTGTACAGTGTATTATTTAAATTTTCTTTAGTTCATTGTAACAGAAAGGGTTGAATCCAAAGTTAGTAACGAATCATTTATATTGGTTGCCAACTTGGAGTTTGTAAGGCAACAGTGATTCTTCAAGATGTTTTAAAATTACAAACTGAATAATAAATAAAAAAGTTTAAAAGATCATAAAACTACACTGTAGAAAATTTTATTGAAGATAAACATATTTGCGGCTGATTTGATATATGCTTTATATCAACTCTTTCTTTGGGTTTAAGATTTCTCTGTCAAAAGTACAGAAGGTTTAGTAAAAATAATGTGACATGAAGTTTGGAGCCAGGGTTAATGCAAGAGAATGGTAGAAGCATGTGTTTTCATGATTTTTCATATATCTGGCAGCTTTTAAGTATTGGCAATTTTTTTGGTACATTTGGGCTGTCTGCTCCTATATACAAACAAATGTGTTTCCAAAGCATCTTGTCAAAACAAGGAAATTAAGATATATTTTGATATCCCATACTTCCTTTGAAGTAGAATTTTTCATTAGTTTCGGAGTCTTTGATGTTCAATCTGATGTTGTTGACTTTATTGAAGTGAGGGAGATACTGGAATTTCCTATCTCTATAAAAGTATGGTGTAATCAAAATAAAAATTGGATTTTCAGTTGAAGTTTCAATTCCCAGCTTCCCAATCTCAGTTTCATAATGGAGGGGTTGAAAGGGGTATTTATAAAGGCACTGATTTACAATTAGGCTTTTACAAAATAGAAAATCAAGTACAAAGTGATAAAGATGAAGAGTTGGAAGTAAACTTTGGCATATTGGCTAAAAAAATTATTTGTTTTTCTGAACACAAACATGATACAGAAAATGTGAAAACAAATTCAAGATTTCTGGAAAACTACGACTGAAAAGTTTTCTCAATGAGAAAGTATTTCAGGGAAATATTACAAGTAATTAATTTTTTTAATGGGAGAGCGAAGCTGACATACAGAAATTGACCCCCCCCCCCTTCCATCACCATATATGACCACTAAAGGAAGTTTAGATAGAAATTTGTTTTGTTCCTATTTTTGCTTCATAAATTTTTGCTATTTTTCAAATAGCTTATTGACTTTTTTCTGGGCTTCTTTCAATAAGTAAATAATTAGGACCAAGAATTATCACCCCATGCTGTGGCTGACAAAGAGATTATCACAGTTTGTTTAGTCCATAAGTTTGATTAACCAGGATTATCCCAGATTTCCGTGGCTCTTCCTGTCCTTTGGAATGTCTACTCGTTTTTGCACAGCTTAGGGTTTTGTGTACCTCTAAATGTCCCCTGCCGTTTCACAGCTTATATTGGCCTATTTTATTTTATCTTTAGAAAATAATTACTCAATGAATCCATAAATTGACTTTTGTTATCACCATTGAATGGTAAATTAGTTTTTTAACATAAATAAAAGGAGGAATGAAAAAAATTAACACAAGGTTAATTGTCAGTGACAAGTCTCTTTTAATTTGGATACATAATTAACATCTAGGTAACCTTCTTCCAATGTCAACCCCTCTCCTCCCATAATTCTGCCATTGATCACTGAAGAGTTTGACATTTATACACACAGACACTATTATTTTTACACCGTTTCTAATTGAAAATGGAATTTGGGTTGAGAGAGTTTGTTACCTGTAGGGTCGAAGGTCAAATGTTGTCAGATTCAGGTGTCATTGCACTCTCTCAGGTGTTTGCAGTATAATGGATGACGTAATGCAATAATTGCAGGTGTATTTAGTGCAAAACATTATGTAAATGCTGCAAAATCTTGCAGGAAAAGACAATGAGGAGTGTATATAATGTGTTCATCATTCTTTAAATAGTTTAATTTAGAATACAGTTGTTACATAAATTTTGGAACGGTCTGGTCTGTTGCGAGACTCTCTAATTAGTAATTAGTCACATCCTCTGTACCACTCACCTAGTTTAGGCAGATATAATTTACCTGTTTTAAGAAAAAGTTATGTGTACATGGAGAAATAAAAAGACAAGATGGTCTGACTATTCAGTATTCTGAAAATGTAGTGCCTTTCATCTACAACATTGTTTGAAAATAGGTTGAGATTTTCTGTCTGAGGGCTGCAATGCACCAGCATTAGTGCTAATGAATTCAAGAGGTTTTCAAGGGTCTCAAACAGATGTTTTGCACAAACAAACAAAAAACATGGATAACTCAGCATATTTTAGTGAATGTGTTTTTTTTCTTTGAATGAAAGAACTCATTTTGCCTTGAGATGTATCACAACTGCAGCTAATGTTATAGGGAAACTGTTCTTTATGGGGAAAGGTTTAATAAGCTCACCTGAGCTGAAGGCTCAAGTGAGTTTTTCCGACTGTAACGTGTTCTGCTTCCATTAGTCTGTCATTTAATTTTGTCTGTAAACTTTTCACATACTTTATTAATCTTCATCAGAATCACAGGTAATTTCATCCAAACTGAGTGCCACAAAGCATCGATCCTTGGATGAGAGGGATTAAAATTACGAGTAGTTTAAATGAAGGGCTATGTCTTTGAATGGGGGGGGGGGGTAATTAGTGAAAAATTCAGGGCATCTTTTAAGTCTTTTCCTGTTTGCACTAGAACATAAGAGGCAGAAAAAATTAAACTTCAATGCAAATGGAACAGTCTTTGTATAGAATATATAGGAAAAGATCTTTTAAAATCTTCTTCAGCCATATATTGTCAAAATTGTGTAACCATCTTTGTTTATTGTAGATTCTGATATAAAACATTATAACTTTCTCAATACTGAACTGATTTCTGTCTTTCTCTTACCAAAGTGTTCAGGTGAGCAATGTGGCACCTGGGCCTCTTGTTGAAATAAGTGTGGGATGGGGACTAAAATCATAAAGCATTTGGCGAAAGAAAGAAAAAACAACAACATAAACAAAGTCATTAATTTATGATTCACAATTGTTATGAAGGGTTTACCATAAAAATGTCCTACAGGCAAGCGAGAGTGAATGACCAGAGAGAGAGAGAGAGAGAGAGAGAGAGAGAATTTGTTATTGCTGAGTCATAGTTTTACTTTATACTCAAATAATGAATAATCTCAACACTTCACTCAAATTGCAAACTGAAATATATTTCTCATAAACTTAGTATATATGATGCTCAGAATAAAATTTTAACCCTCTCATTCAAATTTAATTTAAAATATTTGATATAATTATAATTGAATTTTTATATTTCAATTCAGTTGCAAATGATATCAAATTTAACTGTTAATTATGCCAATCTACTCAGTTATTAAAATTAGTTTTCATTTATTGAAGTTCTTTGAAGATCCAAATAATCCACTAAGCACCGAGGTCTTACTTTATTCAGGCACATGGTGCTCAGTTGTACTAAATAGAAAATGTCAGATGGGATATGAAGCCTTTGTAAATGCGTCAGCAAGAGGGATTCAAACTGCTTTACCCAGAATCACCTTCAGGGACTCCCACTGTTTTCCAATTCTCGGGGGTAAAATAATACAGGGGTCTTCAAAACCCTATTGTCTGAAACTAATGATATTTGAAATCGAATCACTTGTTTTTAAACTATGGATGCCCTGCTCCCTTGTTAAATTGTAATACTGGCTTGTTTTGATACCTTTTGCCTTTTTTGTCCTGCGCGCGTAGTAATATAAAGAAGTGAAATAATATACTGGTGATTATTTTTTGTGTACTTAGACCGAAGATGTGAAATGGCTGATAGACAACAAGAAAACGGATTCCAAAGACGATGTCACAACAAAGGAGGCATCAAAGAATGAGCTGATTCACATCAAAGATTTTATCGCTGAAGTCGATTTAACAGGCATTAATTCTAGGTGTAATCGAGTAACCCTCTATACTAAATGTCTTCAATGCCCAACCATGATACTGAGGGGTCGGTTAACGCAATCTGTGGTAATTTTTTGTCTTCGTCTTTGTGTATTCTATGTGGGTATGCACTAAATCACCTTTAAAAATACAGATCAATTTGAAAAGATTTAAATCCCCGCTTTGAATTTTGATCTTGTCTTCGTCTATTATATACAGGTACAATATCAGTTACGCAAGCGTGATGAGTTCCTTCTTTGTGATGCATTTGAATACTTCATATTTGCAATGGCGCAAAATACATTTACTTTGATTTAAACCCACCCCTTGAACATGAATTTCAATAATTTGTTTATGTTACTACTTAAAGTTAGTTCTTAGTGACGGAACACGGCGTATTTTAATTTACTTCATTTAAATTGCTATATCGGTTACATTTATTAACTTGTTTTTGAAGGGATGGATCCTCGGTTTGCAAGAACTATAGTTATTTTTTCAGAGCAAACGGAGGGAAAAAAGGCTGATCGCAACTTTTTAAATACAAGATGGATTTAAGCTGACAAGTATATTAGATCCAGTCAACGTTTATTTATCCTCACGATAAACTTCAAAAGATAGAATGAGGCCACAGAACTTTCAGAGACATAAGCTATGATTCTGTATCTACAAAAGAAAAAAAATCATCCATGCAAAGAATGAACTGCCACAAATAATTCCCCGCCTAAATCTTGTGTTGGAGAGGATTAAGGGTCTGAATGACCCTTTAATAGGTTCTTCCGTTTTTGTGTGTGACAAATATGATTTATTACATATGGAGGTCAAAGAAAGCTTACAAAGAAAGTAAAAGGTCATAATTACATATGTCCGTTTGTGTTCTGTCCAGTGAGAAACAATTGAGAAAGGTCCCTTCTCAACGTCAAGAGGATGTTGGAATAAGGACATCGTCTCAAACCACGGTCCGCATGTATAGCTCTCTTCAGCTTTTATTCGCGTGCGGTAAATTTTCGCGGAGCCTCGTCATGGAGAATATTTCTCCTCCCGAATCGGTTCTAAAGGTCTATGTGTCCATAAACAACAAATCCAAAAAAAGGCTTAATCGCGAAAATTAATCGTCACAAACTTATAGCTAAACTAGTTATTCCTTCAATAAGCAGGAGTCAGCACCAAGGCTTAAAATTATGTTGCACTCTACCTTTACTTCCAACCTTTAACCTTATAGAACTGATAGACTTTCCTTTGATAGCTTACTCCCTCCCTTGAAAGTAATTTTATTGATATTAATGTAAGAAAAATGTTTTTACGATACAAACCAAAGATTCACACCCACTATACATTAATAATCATAGTTGCAGATCATGACCATTTTGCCCACGGACCCATGTTAAAACCCATATAGCGTAGTTTAATATTATACAATAGGATACTACAAAAATTATTATACAGAAACTCAATAGAAAAACCGCAACGTGTTCTACTACCTATGTAGGTAAATTTCAATACACGAATCGATTTTGACAATGTTCATTTTGTAAAATTTTTGATTTATATTCTGAAAATTGAAAAATCTTTTTTTTTTTTAAATTTGCTGGAGTGTTTTATCTATATACTTTACAATTAATTAGTATTTACAAGATTCTGTTGTCAACTTATGTTATTTATTACTTTTTGAAAATAACTGTCAGACAGACGAACAAATGAGGTGCTGTCAGTGTCTTTGAAATATCAATCTTGTTTATGTAATAAATTTGGAGATCCATGATGATATGTACATGTATATTCTTTGACTTGCATTTTTACGAATAGCCGATGTTATCAATGTTTAATATTTTTTCATATTGCATGAAAAGGAACTCATTAAATTCTGCGTCATTGAGTAGATAATACAGATCAGTTTCCCCTCCACGAAATAAAGGGAAAACATATCGTGTCTGCAAAAATGTTATTTTTGGCATCATTCTTTTTCAGTGAAGCAAGAAAGAATCTATTTTGCGTACACGGCCGGAACAGGGCTATCAGATTCCTGTGAAAAGCCGCGAGGTTATGGGTAATGATCCTGGTTGGATCGGGTTGCTCGGCAAACTATGGTTCACTCCAGGTGATGGATTCAGTGCCCGCTAAAGCAAAACGGGCTGGTGGCACCCGGTAAAATTTGGTCCTTTTTGGTACAAGTTGTACCTAATTAAGGGATTGGCGGTCAATTTTCGGTCAACATGAATTTTAACAATTCGTAGTTTGCTTGCGAACCTTTTAAATTTTTATGAAAAGGAATAACTTGATGCATGTACATGTACACGTATGTTAGTGTGAGGAAAAAATGAATTCAAATAATTAAATGTGTGTGAATTTCGATTACATGTATTTCTCCCAAAGGTTGGAATCTGTCTTTTTCCGAAATATTGATATAACTCTTCCTTTCTTCAAAGAAATATTGACTTCATGATTATGTCTTATAGTTTGCCTACGGCATTAATGACAAAATCAGTAGCGATTTTAATCCGCAAAGATAACAGGGATTACGGGAGAAAGACAAATACGTCAGGATTATTTGTGCTTGTATTTAAAATTGGCTCAGTTGACGCATTTTTGTAAGGACAGAGTATAACTTACCACCTGTGTTTACAAACTCTCAAAGTAAATACCGTGTCCCCGTTGCTTGTATCCCAGAATTACCTGGCGTCACGGCCCCCAGGTATATTCCAAAAATCGAGTCGTCCTCCCCCGCCAAATTACCCACCTGCCTGGAGTACATCGTCTCAGTAAAGCAGAGCCCCTGAGCGTTGTTAATTGAATAAATGGGAGGTACATGGTAATAAGTAAATATATCTAAGTGCTTACGAGTTTATGGTACTTATATTATGCCTGCGCAACATGGTTCCGTAATCAAACGTATCGCAAATATTAATGTACGAAATTCTTTCCATTAACCCATCCTAAACCTTTCCCTATCAATACCCTAAAGTTGAATCATACACAATATTCCTTGTGTTCTGTTCAATTACTATTGATTTATTTTTTCTTATTGACAGAATATATTTATTTAGTTTGCAGAGCACGTTGTGTGTTGCAGTGAGTCACGGTATTTATTGAGGAGATAAGATGGTCGTGTTATTGATCCCCGCCGCTGCCACCCTGAGTCTGATTTTGTAGAGGGACCTGATAATGAGATACTCTGTCGTATTAAGCTGACACATCTAATCCATTAGAAGCGTTGATTCCAACAGACCAAGCTTCGTATTCAAGGCACGTCCACCTGGCAGACCAAGATGTGCAGCTCGCTAGTCATCAAGGCCAGAAAGTCCTGTGGACCAGCAATCAAAAAACAAATAAATATACATTTCATCTTTTATAAAATTTTAAGATCTTGATTAGAACTCATTCGTTGAAGTCAGGATGTTCACCTGTACACCAAATCGAGAATTTTTTATGGGCCATGTTGAGAAAGCATTCGTTTTGGTTTTCCCCTTGGCAAGAAAATGTGGATTATCATCACTGAATCACCGGTAACCTAATTAATTTAAGATGTACTTATATATAAATCTTTAAAAATAAAGATAATATTCTCGATGAGACGTTGAACAACAATCAATAATTCCATTTTTATGTAGCTTTAGGTATCCGACCCATATTGGTACCTAATCAGTCATCTTTTAATTCTCTCATAATAATTAACTCTTCGAGGAAAGACCAAGGTAATAAATTAGGGTACGGTACTAAAATATGAAAAGTACTAGTATTTCTAAATAAACTGAGAATGCAACCCCTACGTAACTGTTTTAAAGCATTCGATTTTCATGAATCTGAGGTTATGGGTCAGGTACCTTAATTATGGTAAACTTCCTCACATTGACTGGTACGATGTCTAACAAATGCAGGATGAATGACAGAATATTGTTTGAAAGATGGTACCGTGATGGGGTGTTTCATTTAAACAAGTGAACTATAATTAACAGATTACACTTAAGATCGCCTCAACGTGCATAGTTTTATGGTTCCTTCCAGTAGCTATTATTGCTTTAAGAACAGCATTGTCTGGGTTTCCTCTTCAGCAATAAATCGAAGCATCCTTTTGATGCGAATTGTTACGTTCCAGATGCCCAGAGCTGGTGTTTTACGACTTGAAAGATGTTCATTTAGATATTTACCTATACCTATCGTTTACTTTCGTCCAAGTACGAAAATAACCCTAGAATATCGAGATTTTCGCAAGTTCACTTGGGCTATATTGCACAGTTCGCGGTTTGCGACTATCGTCGTAGCACGTGTGGGTTTTGAATGCTCTGACGTAAAGCTGTTATCACTCGATTGTGGATGGTGGGAACTTGAGGATTTGAAGCATGCATTCTCTATCAGAAAATTAATGGATTATTTACTCTGCCTTTAAACCTACAAAGCTAATTAACAATCTACACGCACAAAAGCTCAGATTAGAGGATACACTCTTATATCTATTTTCTCTGAACATGTTACAATTGATTATATAACATTTTTATTATACATGTTTATTGATGCAAAGTGGCACGAAGATTTCTGTTACAAGTCATGTGTACTTTGAAACAAAAAGACCCCCTTCTCTAAAAAGAAATGTATTCGTCTTAGGTTATTGCCAAGAATATTCACAGGATTCCTGATAATTGACATCGTCTCTCAAAAAAAGGGTAAATGCAATTTAACCTGCATTGATTGAATGTTTGAAATCCCTGCTTTCTCGTGTTTCCTTTGGCTAATTAGTAATTATCGAGTTGGTATAGTTTCCCCCTCCTCAACCCTATCAATGATTCACCATTTCATGTCGATCGACATCAAAAGAAGTTACAACAAGGCTAAAATATTCAAGATATTGAGTCAAGCGTCGGAAAAAAGGAAATCAGATTCCAATTTAGTTTCAATGCAATGGTTTACCTCTTGACAGTTCGTCAATTACAAAGTACTATAATGTAGTTCATTACAAAAAGGTTCAAAGGGAGCCATTTAACTTTTGGTAGTTATAAAGTACACTATTTCCTTCATTATGTTACAAGAAACAAAAGTATGCAAGAATGAAAACAAAATTATAAATTGACCCATTTTCAAAAAAATATGTTAATTGCATGTTGTTCTTCAAAATGTTTGCTACCAAATGTCAAAAGTTTTAGAAATGTAGGTGAATCTTTTGACATATACATGTTTCTCTGAATATTTACCTAATTATTCTTTGTTAACTTTAAAAGAGCAAATTTCATATACAAGTCTATATAAAACTGCATATCACAACAAAAAGAGGTAAACATTTGATTACATATAAAGAAAAAATAAGTTGTGTCAATTACATATGAAAAAAAAAAAAAAATGTGTAAATTATTTTATTTCACTGAAAATATGAGTATAAATAAACATGATATCACAGTACATAAAAATTTCAATACATCACAGATATATCAGCTGGCAGGACATTGGGTGGTGCTGCAAACAATAGTGACCATCTGGGTGGTCAGCAGGTGGTGGTCAACAATATTCAAAGGTGGTCATATCAAACAAAATTGTTCCAAAACATTACATCACATTTAAAAATCTTGAAAAATTGAGATTTAATGTGATTTTTATTGATGTGACTAAAAAACAAAATGCTAAAATGAAGTTGATGTAAAAATGATGGTTTATATATAGCACAAGGGTATCCCTTTTTCCAATCTACTGGAAAAAAATGAACTAATGTAAATATCTCATTGTTCAATAATATACTGTACATTATAGAGAAATATCTGTAAATTCATAGTAAAATAGAGCATAATTTGAAAATAATACATTCCGATTAGAAAATACTGCAGGATCGTGTACATAATACTGTGAATTCTTAATTACAGTCAATACTGCAATAAAAATTAAGTACTTTGGAAAGAAAAATACAAATGTTCCCATGTATAAATAATGTTTTAATACTAGCAGTAGGTACTCACTGGCTAGTCTAACAAAATAAACTTGCTATCTATGACAACAAATAACTTTGATATTACAAGTACATATACTGTGGGAGGATTTTGCACCAAATACCTCCTATACGAGTGTAACATGCAGAGCAGGATATCTGAAAATAGCCTCTGTACTGCAAATATACAGGTCCTGATATGTGTGTACATGTTATTGTAAGGTGGATGTTTCTTTTGTAAAGTGTATATTTTAAGTGGATAAATATGCAATGTTTGTTTCAATATACAATGTGTATTTACCATTATATAGAATTTGTTCTGCGAATAGATGTAGTTCTGTGGAAATACATTTTTTTTTGGGGGGGGGGGGGGGGGG
>PRKT01000010.1:1199835-1210198 GCA_003671525.1 Saccostrea glomerata | reverse complement strand
GGGTTATTGTTCTGCTATGTGGATGTTCAATAAAAAAAAAATTAATTCATATTTAAATTACATTAACATTTCACTTATTTTAATACAAAGTATTACAAGAATAAAATAAAAACTTTTATTAAAAATAAATTACCAGGTACAGTGTGTAACATAGTGCAATACATGTACATGTTTCTGAATCATGTAAATAAATATAAAAATACAATTTAAAGGGCATTTTATGAAAAAATAGTTTCTCAAAAATAGATCAGAAAATGAAAGATACAAAGTGAAAGACTCAGAATTTTCTTAAGCAGTTTTAGGACTAGTCATCTTAATAAAAAATTAACTTAATAAAATCTCAGCAATACTGTTACAATGTAGAATTAGAACCATAAAAAGCAACAACAGGTGCTTTTTCAAATCAATACTGATTCAATTTCAACAATTCAAATTCTGGAATGTCTAGCCCAAGCCACTGGAGAAGTTCAAAGTAGGAGAAGACAAAGGCTCGTGTGATGTCCTGAGAGTGTTCTAAGCCGCGTGCCTCAACCTGAAGGGTACGGTTAAATTTGAGTCTTGCCTCCATTTCTGCTTGTTTCCTTGCCATTTCTTCTGCCAAGCGACGAGCCTCCTCCATAGCTTTCTTAGCCTCCTCCTCACGACGAATTCTGAAAAAAAATGATATAAGTTTAGGGCCTAAGAATTATAAAATATATGAATCAGCATTGAAAAAAAAATACAAGACTCATCACCAATGGAAGACAAGATCACCTTTGGGTATCTGGCCTAGGGGCCGTAAAACTTAGATGACCTCTTTTTTTATCTCAGTCTCACTTTTCCACTATTAGTTCCTTTGGAAAAAAGTGGGACTGAGATCAAAAGTGAACTGTTTTAAGTTTTATGGCCCCCAGATAACTGGGCACCCTAGCAAAATCCTAAATATTAATTTAAAATTACAATGGATGGATTACAAAATTCCCTTTTCATAGCTATCATACTGTGGTAACATCTCACCTCTCCTCCTCTTCTTTCCTCAGCCTCTCCTCTTCCTCTAGTTTCTTCTGAAGCTCATACTGCCTCCTCTCTTCCTCTTCCATGGCAGCCATCTTCTCAGCCTCAATCCTCCTCTGCTCTTCTTCTTCTTCCTGCTTCCTCAACATCTCCTCTGTAAAAATTATGAAATATGAAGGCTCAATCATAATTACTGTGTAGGAGTGCAAAATTTCATCACTTGCAAACTAATTTTGTACATTAAATCAAAACAACAGAATTTCATTTAATTTCCATGAATTTTTAATGACAATGATGACTAGAACTTTGAATGCCTCTGTAATTTACAAATATTTGTGACAAAACCTCTCTTCTCACTAAAATATCTTAAAAATACTTAAGGTACAATATATTCATCTGTTATCTTCTCAGAATTTGTTGCACTCCAATACATTTGGATGTCCTAATTCAAGTTAAAGGTGATTCAAAGTATCTTATTTGCTTGTTCTCTCCTGATTCTGTCCACTATACTAACCATGACGTCTCTTTTCTTCCTCTGCCTGTCTCCTCTTCATTTCCTCCAGTTTCCTCTGGTATTCCTCCTTTCTTCTTCTCTCCTTCTCCTCCTCAAGTTTCTGCCTCCTCAATCTCTCTTCTTCTTTTCTCTCTTCATCATCTCTCTCGGCATCGGCCAGCTCACGTTTAAGTCTGGAAAAAAATTACAACCAAAGAGAGATAACTTCAAATTTTCAATTCCAAAGACACACTTTGATAATTTCATATGGAAAATTCAAAATTTACAAGACCAACTTTAAATAATATTTGTTTGCCCTCTCACAATTCAGGATGAAAATCTGGATAGGTAGGTATAAGGGATGTTTTTAACTGAAAATTTTTGCTGAATTTTGAAAATCTATTTTTTGGAATGCATAAAAAGATAATTGTTTCCCAGATGTTTATAAAAGTTTTTTTTTTTTTTAAAAAGTTGGACCATAATACCGATATTTAGCCATCAGTCAGGAGAGGGCAACCAAACAAACTTTCAAAGTACAGTGTATAACACAAATTATAAATGGCTGACCTTCGTTGCTCTTCCTGTCTCTTGCGTTCCTCCTCCAGCTCGGCTTTAAGTTGCTGTTGTCTCTCGAATTCCTCCTTTTCTCTCCTCAGCTGATCCTCCCTTTCACGTCTGCGTTTTTCTACTTCCTGTCGTCGTTTTTCGGCCTGAGCAGCTCGTTTGGCGGCCCTGGCCTCTCTGTTGGAAATCATGCGCAATCTGGCAGCTTCATCCTTAAGTATGAAAGGAGATGTGATGTTAGACAAAGTGTTCCAAGCCATGCATAATCAATAGAATATTTGGATACAAGTAAACTTTCAATAAATAATGCAAAAAAAGTATTGAGCAGATCAATTTTAGAATATGTCTTTGGAGTTTCTACTTATTTTTTTAAAACTCTGGAGTTTCTAATTATTTTTCAAAATTATATTTCAATAATTTAGATGTCATCAATTTCATTTAGTGATTTATCAGCAAATTTCTAAATGTTGTTAAGTCATGTATCAAAGTGACGACTTCAAGCACACTGTGTTTTTTTGTATATTACCTCACCTTTTAAGATGTATCTTTTTCAAGTTTGCATGTTTGTTTGTCTGTGCTTTAGGGGGTGGGCTTTCAGGATTAAGGGTGCATTGCGCTTCTTATCAAATGATGCAAAAAGAAAAATAACTTATGGAAATCTTCATTTTTGCTAGTTTTATGCATTTCATGGTTTTATTCTAAGAAGTTATTTCATAGGAGGACTTAATTTCATGTTTTTTTAATTGGTGGTAAGTATTTTTGTTTCTTTTGAAGAATACTATATGTCCACAAAGTAAATGTCCCTTCCAATAAATTAAATTGGGAAAGGCCAGGGAACTTCTAGTCCTTTGTAAATTTTAATTCGTATATCTGTCTAATATGATAGACTGCTTAGAATGAAAACACCTGTAATTTCTGAGTGCTCTTCCATGCTCCTCCATAAAGTATTTCCAATTTTGAATGAAAATCTATATTATGTGTATGACATTTCGCATTGTTTATGTGGATGTATTTGCAATGTGACTGTGAAATAGTTTTAGTTAGAAAATCAGTTTTTCATATCTATGATCACAACATATTACCTTAGGTCCTCCCTGATATTAAAAATTACCACCAAAAAATGAATATTGAATGTGAGATTTATATCACAAAAACATTTTTTGGTTCTTTTCAAAACAATGAAATTTAAAGCTCAAGCAAAAAAAGATAAAGACACCTCAAGATCTTAAACAAAAAGTAACATTCAAATTAAAATACATGTACCAATTTTCATTTATAACATTTAAAAGCTAGAAGAACTGCAGAATGCTAGATTGTAGCAACTGAAATATGTGCAGGCATTTGTACAAAGAGAGAGTTTGTACAATTTCTGTGCATTACAATCAAATTGGAAATATTTTAAAATTTGTCACCTAGTGTGATTAATGATCTTTTTAGATAAAATGTGCAGTACAAAAACTTAAGTAAGTGACATGAGAATTATATGTACATGTACTTTCCTGCATTCATAAAAAAAATTATCTTTGTCATATGAAATGTTTTTCCTTTAGCACATTTGATCACTGAAGTAATTAAATGATATCCTTAATTTGTAAAAATTATAGATATCTTTCGTGCAATTTGTCAGTCTTGTCAATAATGTTGATCATATGACATACTTAAGATTGACACAACATGCATAACAAAGAATCTGACATGCATTAAGGTCAAGACATTTTTTAACATTGCATACATTTTGATCCAGTTGACATACACAATTGTCAAATGACATGCTTTTAGTTGGTATGAAAAAATAACTGCAGTCCACTGACATGCAAAATTTAATCAGGTCACATGATATATTTTAAGACTGATCACATGACATGCTTTAAACTGGTCACATGACATGCAATTAAATGACCCTAGTTGACATAAAATTCACACCTTGGTGATATTTGGTGGTAGTAGGGCAGCAAGGGGATATAAATGAGATGCATGAATCATGCTAAAACTGTTTATATTTTAAAAGTATAATATATAAAAAAAAATTAATAATTAAAAAGATAAAAAGCAATTTCTATGTAGAAGTTAATCAATATACCTTAGTCTTCTTGACAATTTGCTTTAAGCATAAAAGAATTCAATTACATATCCACTGCAGTATTTCCCTCTAAGACTTATTATAAAAATCTTGATTTATCAACAAAGAATTGATAATTCATCATTTACAGACATTCAATACTGGTTTATTTTGGATTTTGAAAAATTATGTGAACAGATCTGCTCTTTGACTACCACCAATGTTAAGATCACGTGCAGTTACAATAGTTAAGTTTACCTTCTTCACCAATTTCTTTAAGGTGGGAATTAGAGGAAAAAAGAGAATATTAAACATGTAATGGATATCAACCAAACAAATGGATATAAATACACAAACATCATTCCAAAAAATCCAAACATACAAAGGAATAATCAATCAGTCATACATGTTCAGAAAATTTAATAGACACAGATTTATACATGATAAATTAATTAACTAATTTTTTTTTAAAATGTAGATTTTATCCTCTCAAAGTAGATTATCACAGAGTAGAAGTTTAGATGAGAATTTGTTGACAAGGAGAATGTGCAAAATAAGCAACAAATAGGCAAAGAATAGTATTTGGTTTTGATTACTTGTCTTCATTATTGATCAGTCATATTTGTTAATTTTAATTCTTTTTTTGAGCTGTAAACCAATACAGTTTATTTCCTTGGATAAGAAAGGAATCTATTAATTTGGAGGTATCTAAATGAATGTTGGATCTAATTTAGCATGGTTATGCCTGGAATTATTTGATAAATAATAATGCTAAAATTTAGAAATAGGAGTTGTCATTATTTATTTAAATTAGTAAAACTTTTATATCAAACCAAATTCACAATATTAAGGATTTTACTGTAGGTAATAGTTATTCAGTACTTTATTGCAGGAAAAGCCAAAATATAGAGGCTGACTGCAAGAAAATAGATTTGTTGAAAAAAAATTATCAATGTTAACTCAGTTTCAGGTATACCTTTTATAAGAATATTACATTATTGATTATTAATCATGAAAATATATATCATGAAATGTTTAATTATGATGATTGTTTCACCGTTAATGAGTTCTGTTTTTGATTGGGAATCACCTATAATTGAAGACTGTTACAAAGACATGAAGGGTGCAGATATTGATATTGTTGTGACAGAGTTATCAAGCAGTCATTACCTGTTTAGATGCCTTAAAAATTCAAATAAAAATAAACCCTTATTCTTACACCTCATAAAATGTGAAAAGATAATTTACTAAATTTATCCCTTTCTGACAAATGTAAATTCTGATTCAAATGAAGACTTTCACTTGCTCATTGTCACTGAATATGACATTGATACATAATTCATATGGAATTCATCTAGTACTTAATTCTGTAGAATTACCAAGATTCTTATAAATACTAATTTTCTAAGATTGTTTAAAAAAATATCCATTACCAATAAACCAAAATCTACCCAACACCATTATTAAATTTCCAAAAACTGACAACATTTAAGGTGACTGTGTACATGCACAAGGGGAGGTAACTTACATCCTCATCCTCTATGGGTTCCTCTTCCTCTGTTTCTGGCTCCTCCTCCACAGACGGGATTGAGGGGGCCTTGGGAGGGGGTGGACTGGGTGAGGGGGAATCCCGGACGATATGGAACTCAAAGCTTTCCTCGCTCTTCATGTCTGAGACAGAATCCTAGAAGGTAAATTAAAACTATCAGTTTTTCCCCTCTCTTTTAGTTATTTATTTGGAAACTCTTGGAAAAAGTATTGCTTCTTATTAAATAAACCAATGTTTTCCCCAATTTGCATGATTTGTATCACTTTAAAAAATTTGTTTATGGAAACATGTATACACATGTAGTTTAAATCTATTAGTTGTGAAAAAGTGAGAGAATCTCACTTTAATGAAAAGTGAAGTTTATGACATCATTAATTCAAAATGATCCATGCATATTAGACTTAGAAAAATCTTTGACATATTTGTGGTCTTCCCAGTGAACTGAACGTGACCATGAAATTGTATGAAAAGAAAGTGGTACATTAATATGAATGTCCTCATGTCATCTCTGTAAAAAGACACTGCAAAATGATTACAGTGAAACAAAGATGTCACTGAAAAAGAACAAGTTCATTAGTTAACAAGTGACCTGTGATGTATCACTCTGTATACCTTTGATTTGACTTTCTTAAGGTTAACATTTATGCTGGAAGCAATAGATTTTCTCTGCAAAACAATATACCCACCATTGTAAGAGGATCTTGGCATTTTACTTTTCAAGCACTATCAAATGCTAATTTTTAAATTACATTCAATAAAACTAAGGAGAATCTGAACTTCTGGAATATTGCAAAAGTTACTTTATCATTAAAATTTCTTTTTTTGCAGTTCCTAAAGAAGTGAATACCGGTACTAAAACAAGACATTTTCTCTTATTTATCTAGGTATCCTTTTATATACCAGTTTTCACTATAAACCAGTAACACTGTATCTGACTCTTACTCTGTCAGTCTCCGGATCTGAGGGTGGCTCCTCCTTTGGTGGGGGCGGTGTGGGAGGTTTTGGTGTGGGTGGTTTAGGTTCAGGTTCTGGTTGCACTGGTTCTGGCTCAGCTGGTTTCGGTTCAGGCGATTCCTCCTTCTTTTTGGCCTTGGCCTTACCTTTGGCCTTTGGTTTAGCCTCCTTGGTGACTGCAGGCTTTTTGGTTGGGGATGGTACCTTCTTTTTGGTTTTGCCACCTTAAAAAGTTGATAAATTGTCAGTTATTATCTACTTGCTACTGAATGAAATGTTAAGAGTTACATTTATCTTTATTAATTTTTTAATGAAAATTTTTTTTTAATGAACAAATTTAAGTACATGTAACTTAACTTGCAATTTTCAGGTTAAAAAATTATTTATACTATATTTCAGAAAGACAATTAACTTTGATAATTTGGAAGAAAAAAATACACAAAATGCATAATTATATAGAATAAATAATAATTTAAAAGTACAATATTCTGTAACACAAAATGGTAACACACGTTAGCAGGACAGGAAAGAGTTGAAAACAAGAGAATACACTGGAGTATATATGCCTTTAATTTGTAACATGTCATCTGATAGATACAAAAGAAAGGGTCAAAGTGAATTTAAACATTAGGACTAAAGATAAGAAGTTATGAAATAAATACATGTAAATTTGTATTATTAATTGCAACAAAGGGTGGAAAATAAGATGAAAACACAGTGCTGAAGAAATAATCTGTAGTGTATAAATATACAAAGTCAGAAGGTTATATATTATTTCAATGAAGTAAAAAAAAAAATCAAATTTATTTTTTGCAGAGAAGTATATATACAAGAGGCTGCAGTAAAAAAAAAATAGTAGGAATGGCAATTTTCTTCTGGTTTATTTACCAACGTAGTGGTCAAGTTGGAACAATTGAAACAGGTTTATCAGGAATTTCTATGGTAATTATAGCCAACTTCTATAGTCAGAGAATTTTGTTTGTGTCTTATAAGAAAATGAAATAACACATGTAGCTCATTAATTTTATATCAATTAATAAATTCATGTACTTTGACTTCACATAAACGTACATCATGCTCGCACTCCATGCTCGGTTAATGTTATGCTTTTCATAGAAATTGATACATCTCTAAATAGACTTCAATAAATGGCTATATATATGTACATTTTATACATGTGCTCTGTTTAACAGTTTGCAATTATCCACACCTTTTCAACAATTGCCATTCCTTAAAATAAAGGTATAGTAAAATAAAACATCGACTGGTATATATATTTATAGAAAATAAAGCAATACATGTAGTATCTAAAAATTCAAAATTCTCTAAATGCAAAATTAAATATGGACGCTCTGAGCTTAGTCTCACCCTTAGGTTTTTCAGGCTTTCTAGCCTGATTATTATACAGATGTTTTAATTCATCTTTGTATTCAACTCTTCCTGTAACATAAAAAGATCTGGCTAATTACCACACTGATCTATAATTATCTAGCCTCTCAACAAAACGGGCATCTTAGCAAAAATTAACACACAAAAAATAGCCTTTTGTTTTACGTCATCTTTTGACTGAAGAATTGAATTGGGAAATGTTGTTGAGTGACACCTGCAAAAAATAGAAAGAGAAACAAAGTATTAGCAGAGAACTGAGTTTGTTAAATCAGTTTGTTAGCGAGTCACTTGGTGGGGTGTTACATCCAGTAAACTGTGGGGTGGTTCAGTTATAGAGGGAACAATTTACCCTTCACATCTTTTTGGGTTGGCTGTTTGCCCATAAGATTTTTAATCTCATTCTGGAAATCCTGCTGGATTTGAGCTAAAAGAGAATTTACAAAATTCAAATAAGCATTAAAATCATTTCTATTGTTGTAGGCACTGAACCTGAAAGCAAAACTATTATTAGTGATTAAAGCTGCAAAGAGTGTTCGAATGGGAAAAAAAACTGTCCAAACTGCAAAAAGTGAATAATTGTGTATGTGTGAAATTTCTTCAAAATCTTAAAATTCTTCCTGATTCTAAAATTCTTAATTTAGATGCATGTGATAAGTCCCTAACTGTTCAAAAGCTAAGTGTTTGCTGTCTCAGTGACTGAGAATTCCTGTGTACAACCATTCCTGCTCACACACTCAAATTGTGTAGTCATGTGACCTGCCTCGTGTTGATTTCTCACCCATTTCCTCGGATTTAACTGATGTCACGGTTTTAGTACCAGTGGTACTGCTCTTGGCCGTACTTGCAGATTTGATGCTTTTTTGCTCAACCACAAGTTTTTTAGGTTCTTCCTCAACTGATTTTTTTCCTTCAAGTATCAGAAAGATCCCATCATTCTTGGTGAACTTTTGTTACAAATATTTAGAAAATGTTCAGAACACAATTTATTTCTTTTAAACATTACTGACCAGTTCCAGTGACTTTTTGACTGCAAAGCAAACAAATAGCACAAGTGTTCCTCAAAACCAGTCACTCTAAGATGTGCATAATCCCCTATCTAGTTCTACAAGTACTCTGCTCTAATATCACCCCATGAATATAGCAAGACTCTTTAAAAGTATCCACCTATATTCCTCTTAGGAATGCACAGGGTTCACCTCAAATATTTTACAATATGCATCAAGTCCATCCAAAAAATCATACTCTGTGAGTGCTAGGTACCTTATGACCATTTTAATAATTAAAATGAGTTCTCACTTAAACTTTCTAGCATTGGTAAAGAGGGTTTTGAAATGGAGGAGTTATCTCCCTTATTGTCTGGATTTGGATCAAGTTCTTGTCTTTTCTTTGATGTTATCACCATGAATTCTAGGAAATTATTTCAAACAAATGTTGTTCAATTTTACTGCATGTGCAAAAAATAATTATCATTATGTTATTGTGAATCAATATTAGAGTGATCAAGAAAGTGGCCCTTTAATTATGGTCTTTACACAGTGAAGTGAATAATATACTCTAAGGGCTATTCCAGAAAAAAATGTATGGGAGGGTTGGACGGCACTTCATATATTTTTGTATGGGTAATGGGGACTGGAGCAATTAAATTTGTATGGGTGGTTGTCCTCATCCGATATATTTTTATATGGGTGGTTGCACTTACCCTAAAAAATAATCAACTGCAAAGACTTTCTTCCTTTTCATTTTGTATAAGCTAGTAAATATTGATATTTATTTTAAAAAAAAACAAACGTCCTAAACCGTTGAGAAGTGTGTTTACATCGAAAGTGAAAGTAGAATCGAACAAACCGGAAATAAGGGCAGATAATTATAAAAGCACATGGTTCTTGTGTTCTTTGTTGCTTCCAGCTCAAGTTTTACTCCAGCAAATTATTCAAACGTGATTACTTGGTAAATTAAATGATATTGGAAACAATCGGTTAAAACCGAAAGTAGAAAAAAACGTATCTGATAATAAACATTTTAGAGCATGACTATGGAGTTTGCAAGTCATATATTTTACTTTATACCAAATACGGTGTAAAATAATGTTTATATATAACAGGGTTTGCAACAATATACATGTATTATGTCAATACATACCAATCCTTAACCTGTTGAGTGTTTCCTCGAATATATTTCAATTTTTAACCCGGCCATAAATTACAAATGAATTTTAAAAATATACTTCAGAAACAAGTGCCTGAATGGTTGTTAGGTGGGATTGAGATTTCATTTTTTTTCACGTCCCACTAAATAGACAATGCCCTTTCTTCAAAACTACATAACTTTAGTGCCCCCCCCCCCCCAAAAAACAAAACAAACA